>MUZC01000021.1:513739-526361 GCA_002072015.1 Radix auricularia
TTTCAGAAGTAACAACCTCGGTCTAAAACTGAAAAAATTCCGATCGTCATTGAGTCACCTCCCCTTATAAAGAAAATATTAAGGCTTATTAAGGGGTTGTTGGTAATCGTTAATCTTATCAAATTTATATTTTTTAAAAGAAATTTTGGACAGAACTAAATAAGTTATAGGAAGATGCCAGTAGTTCATTGATTTTGTTAAAATTTTCTTAAATTTTATTTGGTTGTGGACTAGTACTAGTACTATAGTAATAATTAATTAAATATTATTAATCATACTATTACTATAATTATAATATTACAAGTACTACAATTATAAGTATATTAGTAGTATATTATAGTCTTATAGCCTATACTATAACAGAATACTATTAATATTAATAATAGTCTTAATTCTTTTGAATGTATTAATAATTTAGTAATAATTAATGAAATAATATTAATTATAATAATATTTATTTATTAATTTAATTTGATTGTCTAATACTAGTAATACTAATACTAATTCCAATTTGAATACTTTACTTACCTTAAAATTATAATTGTGTTGTAGTAGTAATCCTTTTATTTCATATTTACTGGTTTGTGTAAGTGTTGGGTAATATAATTATTATAAACAATTCTATTTAAAGTCTCACTTACCAGGTTACCATCATCTTTTTAACAAAGATGTCATATTGACATAGTCAATTAACAAAAAATATTTTTTATAAATAAATCAAAGTAAATAAATCTCAATGAATAAAATAATATAACAATAACATAGTAAATTATAGGTATAATTATTAGAGATAATAATATTCAAAATCAACTGCAGAACTCGGAATTTTTTCAACTTCAACTGACAATACTTCAAATAGATGACGAAGACAATGACAAAGCTTATGACTTGTATGTTAAGAAATTAGAATACTTGTTATTTACTCAGAAAAATGTCAGGGAAAATGTTCTTATTATCTTTTAATGAGATACTGACATCTAGAAATGCTTGTTCAATTTAATTTTAGTAATCAGACCTCGTCGGCGCAGTGTATTTTAACAAATAATTGTTAATAATTTGCATTAAATTTTATTTTTAAAGTCAAATACTTACCCTTCAAACATTTAAATACAGTTATTAATTTAATTGCACCATGCATTCAATTAAAATACAAATAGGCATGCAAATGTTTGAAGTGATTTGTATTTTTGTTATAATTTTCAATATGTTTTTTTTCAACATGCCCTCAAATATATTTTTTTTTAAATTCAAAATCTTGATTTGCTTAAAATAATTCTTATTCATTGTTGAGTATATTGGATTGAGAATGACTCCTGACAATTTGATAACCATATCTCTAAAAATAAAAAAAGTTGTGAGGGAAAGAGTACAGAATTTTGAAATTTGGTCACAAGTTTTTTAATAAATTATATAGGTTATATTAAGGGCAAAAAAAATTGACAAAATAATTTATAACTCTACTTCTATAAAAGATAGAAAGACAAAACAAGTGTTTTTGAAAAGGTCTTAGCAAGCCCTTTAAAATGATGTATTATTTAAGCCTATTGGACAACATTTAAATTTTCTTTCAAAGTACCTACATTAAAGTTATAGTGTGTTTGGACACTTTAATTTATGTCTGTAGTATTAGCTTATTACCAAGACCTTTTTTGGTGTGTCTTGTAAGATTGTATTTAGTAAGATTGTTAATGGTTCAGATGCAGGTCAGTGATGACATTAAATTAAAAATCACACATCATCAATTTTAGTCGAATTCATTCATGCTAAAAATTCACCTAGAATTAACACAACTCTTGCAGTGGCATCATAATACCTTTTATATAAATAGAGGACAATGCAGTGAGGGTTACTATTACTATGAAAGAGTCATTTGCAAGATTCCTTGCTACCGCTAGCGGACTGTTAACAGGTGATTAAAATAAGAGAGATAAACAAACACATCACCAACAGATGTGGCATGGTTATATCAGATACATTTTTTGTGCCTCACTACTGCAGTTAACCTGTCTTTTTAAAAAAAAAAATTTAACTGCCTTGAAGTTGATATAAAAATAAAAATGAGATTTATTTTGAAAATAATTATAATTTTTTTTAAGTTGAAAAAAAAAGTACTGCCATATCTGCATGTGTTTCTACTCACATAAAGCATCTTAGCATTTCTTATGTTCATTTGCTGACTTTTAATAACTTATCTTTTTTTATATTTCAGCCTTGGATCACTTAAGGAACATGTCTCAAGGGATCTAATTTAATTATTGCAATATTCATGTCTGACTGAGGTTTAGTGAAGAAAATAATAAAATGGCTCTTCCAAATTTGAGAGGGGGCACTGTAGTTGCCTCCCCCATACCAGCAAGTAAGTTATATACTTTGTATATATACCACAGCCTGAAAAAGTTTGTAAAAATTTAAATGCAACTTATGAATTGCATTTCTTCATATAGTGAAGTACATTATTATTTTTATTGTGTAACTAAATTATTCAAAGTTTCTTTGAAATTTACTGTGTCTCATTAATTTTTACTGTTTTTGTTTTATCAGTAAAGTCAAAGCTTATGCCAGGAACACCAGGGACCACTGAGAAGGTATGTAATTAGCATGTTGGAAACAAATTATTCTACATTTAACCATCAAACATTGGAGGCTAGATATAATGAGAACTTCGAGTTGATGAAAACGCTCTTTTTTTTTTTTTCCACTTCTGAATCGTAAAATTATAAATTAAGATTCAATGTATTACTTACTCATTTTTATGACTCTAATGTTTAAATTTCTCATTTAACAAAAACATATATATCACATCAAAGGCCCTTGTATTTTTAGAATCTAATTTAGTTCAGATATCAAGATTTTTTTCTGGGCTATTATAGCAGGTTTAGTTTGACTGTAACATATGGCCTAATGCATATCAATTCTTAGTTTTTAACAAGATTTCGTCTCAAGGAAGCTATATGTATGAAAACAAAGGTAAATTTTATTTAGGTGAATTTTTTTTTTACAGGATAAAAGTGGATCCAGTCCATTTCTGCCATCTACTCATGGCCATCCTAGTTTTAATCCCACAAAGACAAAAGGGGCAGTGGCGGTAAATATGTCTCCATCTCTTTTAATGTAGGACACTTCAAAAGGATTTTATATTTCCAAAAATAGCATTATCAACTGAGGCATTGTCAAATAACAATTAATTGCTTTAAAATTCCATTTTTGACAGCCTTTAATTATCAACTATATATGTGTGATGTATTCTACTTTATATATATATATATAAATTAATTTAAAAAATATTAACGTATACATGAATAAAATATACATTGTTTAAATTACCCTCATACAAAATTTCTGGAGGAAAAAAATGGGACGAGCAGTGGATTAAAGGGAAGTGGCTGAGTTATAAGTGGGGTTTATGGCATTTTAATTTAAGAAATTGTTATTGTTTATTGATGAATGCTTCTCCATCAAATACTTATGGTGTGGATTTTTCAAAGATAAATTTTAACACCTTTTTTTCTTCTAAATTTCAGGCAAGCAAAAGCTCTGGAACTGTAAGTTGTAGTCAATATATTTATTTTAAAATAATACCCGTACTTTTTTTCTCTTTCATAACCAGAACAACTCATTTCTCACATCACTTAGGGAAGGGTTAGGATTAGTACAGAACCAATGGGTTCAAATGTGCAACTTTTAATAGTCTACTGATACAAAAAGACAACTTTCACTTCCGGAACAATTAATACATTTTTTTTAATTCAGTTATTTTAAAGCTTTTAACAAATAAATCATCACATCAGGGAAAATATATTAGATTTCACCTTAGTAAATGTATGTGAGGAAGTGATTATGACAAGACTGCAGTATTTTGTGTATTCAATATATAGTGCATCATATACAAAGTTTAACAAACCCTTGGTGCGTTTTATTGAAAATACTTTTTTTTTTTTTACACCAATCATCAAATACCAGGGTTAATTATTTGTCTTTGAACAGTACTATTAGTACTTGCTGAAGACTGTCCTTAGCAGTACAATGTCATCTGGTGTTTGTATTTAGAATCTTGATACCAGGTACTTAACCCAATGGCATTGAAGTTTTGCCAACATGCAATGCTTGATGAAGCATTGGACAAATTTTAATTCATGATAACGAAAAGGAAATTTCTAGATATAAATTGTTCAGTGTGGGAGTTGGCTAGACAGCTTGTGTCTTATGTACTTTTTTTATTTACACAAATTGTAAAACCTGCATCTTATGTGTGGTTGCTATGCAAATTTTCTTGTAAAAAATTAGTTGAAACCACCTTTTATGCTTGAAAAAAGGATATAGAAAATTTTTTGCATTGTTTATTGTTGCATGTATGACTGAAATTTTGGGGGAAATGACCCCAAACTTCTTTTTTAAATAAAAAACACTTATATTTTAGTAAAAATAGATTTGGCTTGTTAAATTTATCAGTATTTAATTTATTAATTCAGTGAAATTGTTGGTTATTTAAGTCATTGGAAAAATAAATTACTTTTTAAATGTTTAATGATGCTATTTTAAAACTCTTGTTTGTATGCAGGCAGAGGGCAGGGTACCTAAACCACCTAAGCCTCCAGATAAGCCCCTAATGCCCTACATGCGCTACAGCAGAAAGGTAATAGGAAAGGTTTGTCCACTGAACTTTTTTTTACATCATTGCCATTCTGTTGTTTGTGTTGGTTGTAGTTGCATCCAATGAAATTAAAATATCAGTGCTGACTTGTGAATTTAATTGCATTATTGACTTAATGAATATTAATTGGTTTGATGCCTATAATTAATTGAATGAGAAGTAAACTTTTTTTAAAAAAATGGTCTTAAATTTATCTTACCTATAAAACAGAAGATTATTGCGTCCTGAAAAAATGTATTTTCTTTGAAGATTTAAAAAGCAGCACTGAATATTTCTCCTTAGTAATTAGGAGATATGAAGACATGGGCTTATGGATAAAAAAATTTAAATAATTATTGTGAGTATGAATTTAAAAAAAAAAAAGATTTTACAAAAGATGTAAATATACTTAAGATGTACATGCCCATTTCTTTACTTCTCCTTGTGCATTTTCACATACAATATGTCCTGAAAACAAGAAAAGAAAAAAACCTTTGTACATCTGTTTCATATTGTGGCTTGAAGGTGCATGAAGTTTCCAAAACAAATGTTAAAAAGTAAAAAAAATAAATTAAAATCATAAGAAAAATATCACCCCTTCTTTTTTTTTTTTTAACATGTAATATGTTATGCTAATGTAACCCATGAAATATGTTTTTAAAATTAACAGTGCCCTCTCAGTTAATACTTTTCATATTTTTGTTTTTTTATTGTTTTTGTATCATAGAAAAATATTAACTTGATGTTTTATGTTTATTAATGTTAATATTTAAACGAGTTAACATACTGCTTCTGAGTAAGTGTATAACATGTTTAAAAACTTCCTACTAACAATTTACTGACATGGTAATTTTATTGTTGAGACATAAGTATCATTTTAATTAAAGATTAATGGACATAATACACCATATTCTAAATTATCTATACTATAATATGATTTTTTGGAGCTTATTAAAATTCATGATTGTGGGGGCTTTACTAACAAAAGATATGAAGTTACCTATTAATGGTTATTAAATAAATTAATACATTTTAATACCCCAAAAGTTAAAGCTTGTTCCTAATAAAATTTCTCAACAGTACATTATTTTCATACCATAAAACCTTACTTGGCTCCTGCATAATTCAAACTGCTTTCAATGGAACTAGTTATAGTTGTATTAGTATTTGTAATTGTTACATGTTTGTGTTGCTCATTAACCTTCAAAAGTTATAAAATGTTCTACTTTTGCTATTTTTTAATGTGTTCCCTAAACATCTCATGCAGTTGACAGTTGCAATGAATTCTGATACTATATTTTCTCTCTTAAGTAAAGCTAATGAAATTAACGTTATTTGAAATGATTTCAATCAAAATTGACTACTGTTGACTGAAATATAGAAATCAACCTTGTTACATAATTTCAGTATTAGTGGGCACTTTGGTAGATTTTTATTATTTTGGAAATCTTTTTAATTAACTCATTACTGTTAAATCATGTGACAATGTAAATATTTGTCAAAGTTATTTAATAGTATAATTCTTTAATTTGAAATAAGAATGTGTTGTTTTTAGCGGTTTGACATTTTAAAATAGCTGACATCATTATCATGATAGAAATTGTCATGCTGCTTCAGTGGGTTTGGAAATTGCTGGCTAATTTGTTAATAAAGTTGGATGCATCTTTGTTGTATGTTTGATACTGCTCTCATCCCGAAATGGTTTACTGAATTCTGTTTTACAGTTGTTCTCTTTATTCATGTTGTAGTGATTTAATCTTTGTGTGGTTAGAACTACACACTTTCTAAAATGTATGTCACTGTTTTACGCAGTCCTGTTTTGCTAATATTTCACCTATCTTTTGCATAATGTTAAAGTCAGCATTATATACCCAGATAAATTTGTATCTGCTATTTTAAAATTTTTAAAATTATTATTAAAGGGTGTGCTTTTAGTAGTTTTTAATTTATAGATCTGACAATTTTCCCCCCACTCTTAGACATGCAAACACTCATTTCTCTTTGGAATACATAACAAATACTGCACTGGTGAGCACGGAGAATATTGTCTCCTTATTCAATCTTAATCTATTCTAGCGAGTTGCCAAGACTTTGTTCACAAAAAACCAGCACAGACTTCTGGCTATAATAGTAACAGATGTACTAAAAAGGTTGATTAGACATTTTGTATGTGAAGCAACTATTAAACTACATGAAAAAAAAATGGCAGTGCAGTGGAGTTTATTTAGTCAGTGGGCAGACTGTTTACCAATTTGTAATATTTACAGTGGCTTTTTTAAGTGAAAATATGTGTGCCTTTCACCATTTTTATTTTATTCATCTGTTAGCACAGGTATGTAGACACCACACCTGGTTTCATACAAGTGGTTATCATTGTTGCATTGCCATAATTGTTTGTTTTTGTTGCTAAACATGACTTGAAATCCAAAGCATAGTTAATTCAAAACAAAGATGTATTTATAGCCACTTTGAAAGAGTTTATGTGTTCAGTAACCCTTTATACTGTATTTATTTATTTGAAATGTGATCCAAGCAGAAGCCTTATTTCAATGAGTGCAACTTATGCTCATTCTCTTACTAATACTATTACATACATTGAAATTTTAAATACTCTGCAAGACCAAGCAAACATATCCTCAAATTGAAAATTAGAAATTAATAGCTGTAATTATTAATTGGTTATTTTAAATGAATAAAAAATTATTTAATTAAAAGGCTTTGTTCAAAACATCCACATGCAAGTATCTTAATCTTTTAAATACATCAGTATTTAATTAATCCAGATCTCTGAAGTACATCAACAATTAAAAAACCCAGATCTCTTGTAGTTAAATATATATTATTATTCAGTTGACCATATCTATTAAATACATCAGAATTCAATTATTTAGATCTCTTAAATATATCAGTATTCAATTGTTGGGAAGAAAAATTCTTTCTTTCCTTTATATTTATCATTTTACTACTTATACAAGATGTTCTGGAACTTTTACTTTCTGGACTTGAACTTAGTTTTTAAAAAGAATATTGTCATTATACATATTTAGCTTTTCAAACTATTTCAAACCCTTCCATCGGGGGGGGGGGTTGTAAAAAAAATTAAATATTTGAAATAAAGGTTATCAAATCAAACCTAATAACAGAATCATGCATCAAGTGACAGGGCTTGTTTTATTATGTCAACCTTTGTTTGTTGCATGCTTGTGTATTCATAAACATTGTAGTTGCTTTACCTGAATGTTGTCAGATGATTCTGTGTGAATTTAATTTTTGAAGTAGAAAAGCAGTTCAATAAATAAATTTTATGAGAAATTAATTTTAAAATAAAATATGTATCCTGAGTTGAACTTCAACCTATCATTTTCATATCTTTATTTAAATCTATGTTTTCATATTTTTTTTTCTCTATGACTTTTTCATTGATTAATATTTCAATTTATAGCTTTGTGTTTGTGCGGTGTTATTGTGCGATTACTTTGTGCAGGTGTGGGAGCAAGTCAAGGCTCAGAACCCAGATCTGAAACTATGGGAAATCGGAAAGATTATTGGTCAAATGTGGCGAGACTTGTCAGACCATGACAAACAGGAGTTCCAGGAGGAATATGAAGTGGAAAAGGTAATTGTGCCTGTCTTTATATATTCTGAATATTGTTTAAATCATCAATGCAAAATTTAAATTGTACAATTTTTTTGAAATTTGTTGCTTCCTTTTGTTTTTTTATTGAGAAATACATTTTGAACAAATTTGACAGGTTCAATACACAGAAGCCTTAAAAGCCTATCACAATTCTCCAGCTTATCAAGCATGGGTTGCTGCTAAAGGTGATATTTTCATTTATTCCTTATTACACATTACCATTGCTTTTATTAAGCAAGTTAGTCTTAAAGAGAAAATGTCCCTATGTCTTGTGTGCTTTCAGCTGAAAGGGAGGCTGTTGATGAAGATGAACCTGTTGCAAGACCTGAACGCCCGCCAACCTCTGCACAAAAACCTGTAAGAATTATTTTCTTATTTAATTTTTAACACTAAGCCTTTATCTTTTCTGGGGATATTTCACGCAACCTATTTCTATTTGATGGTCAAATAATCTGGTTTTGGGGCATAATTTTACCACAGAAGTAATAAAACACTGATAACATCTCACAGGCTGATTCTTACTGCATGGTGTTTGGACAACCCTTCAAGAAATCATCTTTTCTATTAAAAAAAAAATCAGCAGCATTTTGCATGTCAATTTAAGTTCATGAATCCTGAATTATATGACTTTTTCAGAGTTCAAAACGAGAAGGGTCACATTTATACAATGAATTATACGGTTTTCAGAGTTCAAAGGGTGAAGGATCCCGTATAAGTATTCTGCCCAATGAAGATGATGAGGGTAAGTACTATTGTATTCCTAAATACATAAGTAACTGGATCTCTTGCCTTGCTTCCAGAGAGCCATTGTAAGTTTATTTGTTTCATTCTTCATCCAATAAATTAAATTATGTTAGATTTTTAAATATTATCTCTATGTAGTCCTGTAACTGTGACATTATTTCTATTGTTTGGTAACTAATTTTTTAGTAAATGCTGATTATTAGCTCTTAAATTTAATGTTGTAATCTCAGGTCTGGTTTTATCTGCCTCTAATAAAATTAGAATTATATGTGTGAGCTGTAATTCATAGGTTGTTTGACAGAGAAAGAAATATAATTCTTTGTTAGCTAGTTTTATGTTTCTTCCTTCTTTGCAAATAATTTTACTTTCTGCCTATGGAAAATTGATATAAAATTGATGTGCTTTCATCAATTACATACATAGTACTAGTTATTGTGCCTGACTCTGATCTTTTTCTTTATAAATGCATAATTCATTAACTCTTTCGATGCGGAACAACGCACACTGCGTTCATCCGCCTTGCTCAAAAGCACGGACCAACACACTGTGCGTTGTTTCACTATCATCTTTGTTTCTTTGCTATTTCTCGGTTAAACTTTTTAAGAGCTATTTTTAAATTAGACTTTAACAAAGAAGAGTGGTACTTCCTTGTTTATGAACGAAGGGGAGGTGTATTTGCTATCATTTGAAGCATTATTTTATTAATTTTCTTCGCTGTTTATTTGTTGATCAAAACTGTTGCTATGGCTGCCCAAGCTATCTTTAGCTACATTATAAAATATGAGACGTAATTTAAATTAATTTGTGTGGTTCTTTTGAACAATTATAAACATAAAAATTCCTATTTGTGTTACATATTTGATTTTTGCCATTACATTTTAATGATATTATGGGGCACTAACATAAATTTGCCTTCTGAGAATTTTTTTTTCCTGAATTTAATGATTTTTGTTATCATATATTTACATTTTTAGTTTCTTTTATGTTAGTTTTTTATTTAAACAAAAGAAACAAGTTCAAAAACGCATAGTCCATTTAACTACCTTTCATTTGATACCAAATTTATCCCTATAAGCCTAAAAATAATATTTTAAATATTTTTTTTAAAAACCCAACCTCTCACTTTTTTTTTTACTTTTGAAAATAATGTACATTTTTTCTTTAAAAAAATTCCGCAGCGAAAGAGTTAAATACTAAATTATAATTGTTTGAAATTTTGAGGAGAGACTATTTTGATTGTAATGAAACTAGAGTAACTGGACTTTGCTCTTGCGTAGTTGGTGACCACATGTGAGCTACAACTATAAACAGATGAAAGACTTACTTGGAAAAGAGATATTAATGTTGTTAAATTTTTTTTAGTTTGAACAAAGAAAACAGAATTGAAATACACTTACAACTAAAAAAAATAATTCAATTTAAACATTCAACTACATTTTTTTTCTTGTTTGGTTTCTTCATATCAAGAATATTTAGTTTTATATCAATGATAAAATAATCTCTACTTTTTTCTTCTTAAATCCTTTTAAACTGTAAATATGTGCAGAGTTATATCTAACGTGAGGGTCACCAACAATAAAATGATATGTCCATTATACTATCACAATATACATAACCATGTAATACATAAAGCCCAGCATTCATTAAGAGTGAATAAATATTTGCACAAAAGGAATAGACAACTTTTTCAGCTAAAAGAAGATCAATATAATTAGTAGCCTTATGTATAAAATTATATCTAATTGTTCCTTTGCACTCACTAAGAGATTAAAACCAAATTTTCCTTTCAATAATAAAGATGTTGAGGATGGTTTTACCACAAAGCACATTGCACAAGCCCGTTACCTTCGCAACCATCGTCTCATTAACGAAATCTTCAGTGACACAGTTGTTCCAGATGTTCGAAGTGTAGTGACAGAGGCAAGAATGACAGTACTCAAAAGACAGGTGCAATCTCTAACTATGCACCAGGTATGTTAAATTAAATAAATTTTGTTTTTATTATTTTTTTATCTGCTTCAAGTTGAAAATATGATTACAGGTTTGAATTAAAGAAAGAATAGTTTTGAAGTTTTTGAAAATTTAGCTAACTGTCTAAATTTTACTAATCTTTATTAACTCTTAAAGTCGCAAAGCGTCGTAATGCGTCTCTTCCCGCTATCCCTAAAGCGTCGTAATGCGTCCCTAGATACAAATCTCGTTAGAAATGAGATCTCGGAAAGTAAAAACTCTTCAATGCTTGAAAAGCGATGTATTTGACTTCCGGCAATGGCGGCCGTTGCCGGCACTAGTGTTATCGCTTGATTGGCAATGTTTTTCGGTAGTTTTAACGGTTTTTTTTTCGAAGATACGTTTTCGTTATACTTTATTACTAAAATAATAGTACTAAACTACAGGTAAATATTGTTTCAAACTCAGTACGGTCTTTTGGATGCGTAAAATAACCATTCTTAGCCTTAAAAATGAAGTCAGTATGACAATAATATTATAAATGGATTTTACACAAATTTTTTTATTTCATAACCGGTTGATCGAAATACGGGAAATCCTTACGGGACTAAGGCGGAAGTTTTCCAAAAACCTTATAGCACTTTAAGAGTTAAATGATTATTAACTATTAACCATTAACTTCCCCTAGCTTTGACATTAAAACATCCATATTATCCCAATGTAAGGGGAATAACTCTAAACAACAATTTAAGTTCTTTTACAAAAATCAATGCACCTCACTAGTTTAAAATCTAATTGGTGTAAAAAAAATATCAGTGTGAAGATAAATGTATTACCTATGAGATGATACCAAATATGTATGGGTTTGTTTAGAAGTAAGATAATAAAAAAAATCATTAATTTGAAAAATATGTAAAAAATACAATTTTAGAGGATAATTTCTTAACATTTATTGATAAATTTTTACCTCAGTTTAATTGTGCATGAAACTGAGCAAAACACATCTCATCACAAAGGTGTGTGTAGACAACACACACCCAAACACAGTTTCAGGTCTTCTATTTGACTCGTGGCGGATATTTTTCTGGCGACACTGAAAACATTGTTTTTTGCGCCCTGGGAGCCGAATCCTGCGATGCTCCACTGAAGTTCCAGGAACAGCCAAACCCCCAGCAGCAGGGACCTCCACCTGCCTTTTTTTCCTTGAAGAGCCTTTCATTAGGCTACGGGCAATGTCCATATGAAAAGTGAAATGGGAAACTGGCTTTGATGTCGGGGGGCGTGGCATGTTTTTGTACAAGATGTACGCGTTCAGCGCCGCCACCTCAATGAGAAACCATAAGCAGCATCTCCACCACTTGTGACTTTTTCTGCCAATAGGGTATTATGATCTCAGCTGATCATGTCTGGCCACACCACCCATATTGGCATTGTAGATCAAAACAGACTGGGGGATCTGTTTATCAACAGGGCCTTCTTTTGTCCGGCGTGATGCAGTGGCCATTGTAGGTGAGGCGTTGGTTGAGAGCATGGAGATGGGTCGTTTGTCCCTCCACCAACATGCAACCAAACTCCCTATCTGCCTCATTTGGCACTGATTTTTATTTAATTTTCCTTTGAGGTCTTTGGGCCAGTGTCTTCTGTTCTGTCGTGTCGTTGCA
>MUZC01000021.1:526987-542312 GCA_002072015.1 Radix auricularia
AAAAATTCTAATGGCTGTGACTGATATTCAACGTTTACATTGTCAAAATTAGGCCCAACTCCTGATGTAAACATGTCAATTTCCACTGGATTGAGATTAGCACTCCAGGGAAAAGTCTCGGAAGGAGTAGCTTCATTATCGCTATCATCACTTATCGAGTCGTTGTCGGAGCTCTCGTTTTCAAATTCACTGTTATTAGTGTTATTTACACTTTCAAAAGGTGTTTCTCCAATTCCATTTTCAATGTCACTTTCATTTGAATCGCTATCACTGTCAGAATTGTTTGAAATATTGGACACTGAAGGCTGAACCAAACTTTCCAAGTATCTGAATGCCATGCTTTCGATGTTGAGATTCAAAAATATATAGCTGGCGTGTTTCTCATTGAATTTCGTTCCGGTAAAAAGGAAGAGGAAGTAGAGCTTTTCTACTTTGCAACTATAGCTTGTCTACCATTTTAAACCAAAGTTTTATGGTCCAATACATCGTTAATTTGCTATTTGTATAGAGCGGGCGATGGCGGGCGATACGGTATAAAACGCTATCGGGCGATGGCGGGGGATACGGGAAGTTACTGGTTAAATGTGCCAAAGCGCGATAATCCGCGGTTTACCGTTTTTTTACAAAAGCGTGATAATGTGCGACTCGATAGAACTCTCTTTAGAAATGAAATTACAGAAAATAAAAACTCTTCTGTGCGTGAAAAACTATGTTTTTGACTTCGGGCAATGGCGGCTGTTTCCCTCGCTAGTGCTATTGCTCGATTCGCGAAGTTTTTTGGCCGTTTTTTTTTCTTGAATATACGATTTTTTTTCTATACTTTATTACTAAATTAATAGTGCTAAACTACAGGTAAAAATAGTTTTAAACTCAAAACGGTCTTTCGGATACATAAAATACCATTCTTATCCTAAAAGATGACGTCAGTATAACAATAATAATATAAATGGATTTTACGCAACTTTTTAAATTTCTTAACCTGTTGATCACAATTCGGGAAATTCTTACGGCACTGAGGCAAAAGTTTTCTAAAAACGTCATGGCACATTAAGAGTTAATATAATTATAAATGAAATTTGAATTTTTCATATATGAATTCTAACAACTTTAGCTATTAAAAATTAAATATTTTATTAAAAATTCAAGGTTAAAGTTAACTTCATTTAAATTATTTAGAGAGATTTTGTAGCCATTCCCTGGGGGAGTGAAAAACTTGACTAGCCTCAGGCCTAAAATGTTGGGGAGCACTGTACTACCTTTGTTATTTTTAAACCCATTCATACTGTCGTTTTAAAGAAAAAATTGGAAGGAGAGCTACATCAAATTGAGGAAAAGCATGAGCAGAAGAAAAGAAAGTTCATGGAATCAAGTGAAGCATTTCATCAAGATTTAAAAAGGGTACACACAATTTTTCATAATTAGAGAAAATATTCTGTCAAAGAATGCAATTTATCCCTTAAGAATATTTTTCAATCGCAATTTCAAGATAAATGGTAGAAACAGACTTCATGGCCCTGAACATCTAAAATTTTAAAAGGGACACATCTTATTATATTTGTGTTCCCTTATAGTGCTATGCCCACACTTCAATTCTAAGTAGGTTAATATTTTATATCAGTATATGTATTTGTTAAAACCTGATAAGGCTGGTACTGATATTCTTACGGCTCCTTAATTCCTTACTTTTCATATTATTAATATCTGTTCAATTTTACAAACATTTTTCTAGCTCTGTGAGAGTAAGCCACAGATAACAGATGAAATGTTTAACAATATGGTAGCTAAAGCCGTGAAAGAAGAGATGAGGCTGAGGATGCAGCAAATTGCTAATCAGCAGCAAGATGAAGAGAGAAAAAGACAACACCCTCAAGGCGCAGATGATATCCAAATGGGTGTAGAAAGGCAACAAGAGGTTGGAGCTCTAGCTCCTAGTTCAACATTAGTAAATGGAAATCATGAGCCAATGGAGGTTGACAAAAACGCAAACTTGGTAATTTGAGAGCTTTTTCAGTTTCCAGCAAGGGTTTACTTAAAATTTCCTCTGATTTGATTTTATATTTGACATTTTAGATGTTGTTATCTTAGTTCTCATATGTATTGTGTATTTTTTTTTTAAAATTTACAATAGACTCCAAGTCAGATGAGAGTAAAAGACAACCAAATTATCATGGTAGGTTTTAGAGATTACATGATTTTTACCTTTATTTATGCGTGGTGGAGCTTGTTCATTGACGTAATTAGCTCAGTATCACCATTTTTAATTCTGTTAATCACTGCCCAATTGATTCTATTGCTAATCCTTATTTATCTTTATTTTCTTACATTGTTTGAGTCTTTCATGATTTAAAAAAATTATTTAAACCTGGTGAAAATTGTAAGAATTTTTTAAAAATGATGAAATCCATATATTACATACAGTCCATCAGTTAGAACTTATGTACAATGTTTCAGTAAGGTTTCTCATAAGATATTTCATTACCAAATTAGTTTATTTGCTAGTGATACTTGTGAAAGCTATTTCTCTGTGACAAATCTGATACATTCTAAGTCTTTGATACATTTAGTAACATTTAATTACTGTCATTTTCATGCTTACCCTCCTTTTCAGTTACTTCTTTCAATCTGGACTGATTGTCTCACCCTTTTATCATTTTGAATTTACATGTTTAATTATTTTAACTCAAACATTTGTGTGTCATAATTTCCTTTTATACAAATATTTTAGGCACTTTTTTATAACTGCTCAAAATAAATTAGCTATGTCCTTTGCTTTTCTTCACACTTTAGACTCCAGCTATGGAATCTCATGCATCTGATACAGCAACTCCCAGCCCCCCACCAGTACAACCAAGTGAAGAAATGGGAACCAACACTACTCCAGAAAAAAGTGGGACAGAATCCCCTGGCACACCAAGCACAGCAGGATCAGGTGAGATTTTTGGCATATCAACTTGAGTTAAGCTTTCAGTGTGGTCATTTCTATTGTACCCTTATCATTTCTATTTAGGGGACTCTGCCAGCCCTTGCTGCAGTGCTAAATTTTGTTTTTGGATTATGAATATGTACTTGTAAATAAAAGACACTAGATTAATGCAATTTAAACATTAAATAAGACATCTCAGCTATGGTAAGAAGCAGTTAATTTTTGGCTATGTATAACTCTGCCAAAGTTTTTGCTAAATAAAGTGATATGGTTTCTCAGCCAACAGTTTATGTTTACATTTAAAGGCAAATAATAATTAAACCAACTTCTAAATAATTTTTAATAAACAGCAAATATAAAATTAATATTAACACCAAACTAGTAATGATTACTCAAATTATGTAAGCCAAAGCATCACTAGATAGTCTGCTTTATTTATTTAATTTTCATATTAAAATGCATTTTGTGAAAAGTTATAAAAATCCTGGTTGATGAACAAATTCAAGCAGGCTAAATCTTAGACGTGTTCATGGGTACATGATGAAAGCTTAAAAGGAATTTACTACGCAGAAACTTATCAAAGTTATCACATGAACATATGCATTAATATTTGTTGTCTTTTGCACTTTTTATTGTGGATTTCTTCTTTTTTTTCCAAATGTTTCTCTCAGCAGAACTGTAAGTTTATTGCAGAAATAATTATCTTATCTGTTGGGAAATCTTATGGAGGTTCAATTCCCAGCTGCCTCTATGCTTGCGAATGATATTCTTTAAAAAAAAATGTTTAGTTAACTTTTAGTGTTAAAATACACTCATCTGCATTAAAAATAAGTCGTAGAAGAAAATAAAAGAACATTTGTCACCAATAAAGTTATTTGGTATAATTTTTAATTTATTTTGTCAGAAACAAACAAATGCAAGCCTAGTCTGCTTAAACCATAGGAATTCCTTTTAATGTTTCCTCAATCCTATAATTAGAAGTTTTTGAAATTGTTTTATCAGCAGTGTTGTACCATTTATTTCATTGATTATGTTTTCAGCCGTATGGTATATTTCCATTGGGATTGTCTCATAGAATTATTTGTTATAAAAATATCTCCATGGATTTGTGCTTTGACAATTTTATTTGAATCGTAAATGGTGTCTTCATGTTGGGCAATATTCTGTAGCGCTTAATGCGCTTTTTAACATCACTCAAATTGAAACTTACACATTTTGATGCTTACAAAATTAGTAAATCATAACTCTAAAGCTCCAAAGAAACATTGTGGCTCTCAAAAACCTGCCAATCTAAAATAATGTGAAGCTTACGGGCATTTTAATTTTGAATTTGCTTATTTTTATTCTCCAATTTTTTTTCTTTTTCTGAAATATATTGTCACCTTATTGTTTGTGCTATTTGTTATGTGTCTTGAATTTTGTAAGCTTTGTTTTTTTAATTTCCTTTCCTATTTCAAAGAAAATTATCACAATCTATATACAGAACCAACCATTTGGTAAACACATTTCAATGTTCCTTGCACAAATAAGGAGTTGTGTTTAAACTCTTTTGCTGTAAAGACAAAAACTTTGAGACATTTTTAAAAGTAAGCATGATAAAAAGGGAGATACTAGAATTTTTTCCCCCCATATATTGACCAAATAGTCCTCTGTTAATTCTCAAAGAAATATCCATGAAGCATTAAGCGCAAAACAGAATATTGTATAGAAGATACCTTTTATGTGTGTAGCAGTAAAAGTGTTCACACCGTTGTTGTAACTGAAGAGAAACAAATTACGCATATTTTGTTTTGCGATCTTTTCAACCACACATCAAAAGATATTTCAAGTCATGGCTATTTTATTTTATTTGGGCAAGGAAGACTCAAGAGGTCTCACATGAAGTAAGTTGGTGGTGGGTTTGCTTTATTCCATTTGTGTGTGCTTTTGTCAACTACAACTAGATTTTTAAAATAATAATCTTGCATGCCAGAAGTTATAGTTTGACAGGATGTGCAATATATGTAATATTTGTTTTTTCCCTTTTTTTAAAAAATCAACAATTTTAATTATAAAAACTTATTTTTATAAATTAATTAGAATTTATAGTTTTAGTTGCCTATGTCGTGATCATTAAATTGAGATTTCTGGCGGCAGGGTTAATAATTAATTGATGTATGTTGTTAATGCTTGCTAAAAAAAGATCCATTGAAACCCTTCCCCCTATAAACCTTCAATATCAGTTACTAAATACCCCAGCCCAACTTCTGTTTTAGTGTCTCTAACAAAGTATGTCATGCAGCAAAGGAGTTTCTCATAGCTCGCTCCACTTATTCATTTTATTTTTGGTGCAATAACAACTCATATGGATTTCTTTAGCTGTTTGGAATGCAATTAGTTGTTCATTTTTTAAAGTACTATTTGACTTAGAATTCTTTGAAGTATCAAGGAATGCTTTAGGAAATTTTTTTTTTTACTTCATTTTTTTTTTTGAAAGTGTATGTTTGCATGTCTTGTTTTAATTATTTTTTAATATTTTACAAAAAAATTGTCTTAGAATACTTTTATATAATTGAGCTTAAAAGATCTCAAGGAATGAATTTTATGCCTCAGTAAAAAAATAAAGAATTTAAAAGACTTGCAGTTCTTTACAAATGCAACTGATAATTTACAATGTTCAAAGGGATCTACAAGCAATTAAATTCTTTAGGCCAGAATTTTTTTTGAAATTCACCTGAGAGGACATTAATGGTCTTGTTTTTCATAGCATTTTTTGCGTTTATTTCCAATAGCGAAGGAAAGCAAAGTAGACTCGACCAGCTCAAATGGGATACTACAGAAGGAGTTGGAAACAGAAAAGACAGCAAGTCAACCAGAAAAAGGAAAGATGAAAATCTGAACTTGGCCACCCTAGAAGTTTTGAAGCTGATGTAATCAGATATTGTGATTACTTGTTTTTATAGCCTCTTTATAATGCAACAGACATTTTATCAACACTATTAAAAAAAATCCCTTTTCTTAAAATATAACACAAGTAAATTCATTTACAAGAAACTGATTTTGAGAGATTTTGGATGCCCTAGAGTTATTACAGTAATGGCTGTCTTTCTGTGATTTAGACTGTATGTATTGAATTTAAATAAAAAAGCATTAAAAATTCTTAATAATACTTAAGAAACCCTAAACATAGTTTGTAAGATTGTTTATTTATAGAGAAAACTATTAACTAATTCCCTATAGAACTCATAAATACAAATGAGGTGGTGTCAACTCTTTTATTGTAACTTAAATTTGGATCCTTACAATATCTCGAATCTATTAACTCTTAAAGCCCCAGAAGGTTTTCAATAAACTTCGGCCTCAGTCCCGTAAGGATTTCCCGTATTGCGATCAACTAGTTATGAAATTTAAAAAATTGTGTAAAATGCATTTATATTATTATTGTCATACTGACTTCATCTTTTAGGATAAGAATGGTTATTTTACGTATCCAAAACACTGTCTTGAGTTAAAATACTATTTTTACCTGCAGTTTAGTACTATTATTTTTATGATAAAGTAGAGGAAAATCACATCTTCAACAAAAAAAATAACTACCAGAAAACTTGACAATTTTGAGGGATAACACTAGCACGGGCAACAGCTGCCATTGCCGAAAGTCAAATACATCATCTTTCACGCATTGATGAGTTTTTACTTTTCTGTAATTTTGTTTCTAAAGAGAGTTCTATTGAGTCACGCATTACCGTGCTTCGGTGGTAGAGGCTCGGCGTGCATTTCCACGCTTTGGGGGGTTTAAGAGTTAAGGAAAAAACTCTAAGAAATATATATAGTATTAATTTGCTTGTTACGACATGATGTTAATCCCTTCAAAAAAGTGAAAGGATTGTTGGCAATCTTTGTTGTTTTGTCAGGCAAGAAAATGGACAACTTACTGAAATGACTCATTTGAAAGTGTTCATAGAATATAATTGTATTCTTTTTTTAGAACTCGTGTTTAAAGATGTTGGATCTGTACAATAAAGGGGAACGTTAGAAGTCAAATCAAAGGTGCTGTAATTTTTCATTTAAAAAAGTTGTTTTTTCCCTCCATTTTTGCTTGGTCAAGAAATATACAGCTCTTTGAATTGGTCCAATTTTTGTATAATAGTAACACATCATATATGCATGTAAGTCATTGATCAACTATCATATATGTTCATAAATCTACAAAACCTTGACAGAAATCCATTTTTTACCCAGTAGATACAGAATATATAAATCTACATGTTTATTTTGGTTCCATTTGTAAAATGTATACTGTAAGATAATCATTATATTTTCTAACTTCATTCCTTCTCAATCATAAGATAATGAACATATACTTAGGTGCTCTTGTATTTTACTTAAAATAGGAGAGCAGAGCAATTATCTTTTTAAAGCAAGAGGAGCAGATACAATTTTCTATATCTGATACAATGAAGCATTACAATATTTTGTTATCTGTTTTCTTAGTTGTTAGAAATCCAGTTTTGATGTACCGGTATGTTTTTTGCTGGAAGCTTTATTTTTCCTATGAATGACGATTATAAAATAGAGAAATTAAAATAATAGATAGCAAATGGTAAATAAAGGGAATAATGCTGGTTTTTTAATATCATAATCAGAAATTTATTTTCATATTTCATTGAAAGAGAGTGTGATGTAATCTGGAGTTTATTCCTTGCAAAATAACATTCCAGTTTATTGCACTAACTTTTTTAAAGCCGCAAGTATCTAAAATTATGTGCAAGTAATCGGTGGTTTAGATGGGCGAGTGACCGAATTTCAAAAATTGCAATTGACAAAAGTGTAATAGTAATTAGGATTAAGTTAGCACCAATGTTCCCTCTAAGCTGACCTTTAGAATTACCACCAGCAAATTTTGTAAAACATTGCACACAAAATGTGCACACATTTTATTTTTACTTTGTCCCCAGAACAACAAACTTTTGAGGGAACATTGGTTTGCACCATTTGGTACTGTTATAAGTCAGTCAGTGCATGGATGTTTAGTATGGACATTTGAATAGTTAGTTAATACAATGCAGCATCTATTGTTAAATGGTTTTAATTGTTAGTTCATTTTTAATTCAGAGTTTATTATTTGAACTTACAAATATTGAATATGTCTCCTTTTCCATATAACTTTTAAGTTCAATTCAGTGAGTTTTGTGTTTATTATTACAAATGCTTGTATCTTTCATGTTGGTGTTTTTTTTATGTACAAGAGAATAATATTCTGTGTGTTATTGTTTTCTTGAATTTAATGCATTCCAAAAACTTATAGTGATGAAAAAGTTTTTTAAAAATTTCAGTGCACTTTGCATACTTGAATATACTGGTATCATACAGTGGTAAAAATGAGTAAATTGAACTCCCATCTTGTATTTATACTCAAAATATCCATGTTACTACTACCTCCAAGAAGTTTCCTATTAACAGAAATCTAAAAAATAATAGTCTTAAATTACATATTTATTGTGGCAGGAACCTTTCTAAAGTCTATTGAAAAAAAAAATGATGATGTTGGTTTCTTTAAAAGTGCTAATTGTCAATGCCAGTCCAGCTCACCAGACTCTTTTCAAAGTTTGGCTGAAATAAAATTTTAAAATTTATATTAATTGTTTGTCGTCAAATTATGGTGAGGTGGTTTTTATTTAAAATTATTTTTAACGCTTTTTTTGCATTATTGAACTTTTTAAAAAAGTATTTAGAATGAAGTCCTGAAAGAATTGTTTTTCATTGATAAATGTAGCCCTTTATATATATGTAATATATATATAATGCATACATATATTATGTGTATTTTGTCATTGTTAATAAAATTGATTGTGTTCATCTAAAACTCAGATTCATTTGATTTTCTTCAGTTTTATTGATTGAAATGTTTGTCTCAATCCTTGTGTCATAATTGTTAAAGTGTAAGCCAAAAATTATGATGAAGTTGAAATAAAGGACGGCTTTGGGCAGGTATTTAAAAAAAAATTTTTTTTTTAAATTACAATTCTTGTGTGGTTCCCACACAAGAATTGTAATTTTAAAAAAAAAATTCCACTGACAATCACTGGCATGGGAGCGCTGACAGTCACAATGCGACCTCAGTAACCGACAACTATAAAAAGTCTAAATTTTGATCTGACTTCCCTCTTACACTGCATGCATACTCCACACACTTTACCCCTTCAACCTGATAAAAACACCAAATCTTTTAAAAATTGATCATTTATTGCAAAGCACTAACAAACCTAAATTAGTCTAAGATGACTTTTGAGCTTTCCTTTATTTGCAGTTTTTAAAATTCACATATACTTTTGGCTTAAAGTGTACAGTGATTTTATTCTTCATGGAACAAAGCATTATATAGGGAGAAGAGTAAAGCGTATATGAGATTGAGAGTTGGATTTCCTGTATAAATCATAAACCTATCTTTGAGAGTTAGTAGGCAGGGGGGGTTGTCCACCACTTTGTATATATATAAAAAAAAAAAAGCTTTTCATGGATGATGATTTCAGTTAGGGGATTTCTGAAATCAAAGAAGAGTAAGAGAAGCATGACATGTTTGTGTAGCTAGAGGATGTAACAAATTTAAACGTTTCATATTTTCATGATATTTTTGAAGATATCACTGTTTTGAATTACCTGGAGGTAAAGAATTTTTTTTTTGTTGCTTTGTTTACTTATGTGGCATACTGAGAGTCACCGAATCGAGTCTTGGTGAAGACAGGATCTTGTTCTTGTAGCTAAGGGCATCCCAGAGTCCCCCCAGCTCGGAATGGGTACCTGACATCAGTTGGGGAAGTAAAGGCACCTGGGCATTGTGCTAGCCACATAATGCCCTCATATGTCATGGCTGTAAAAATTTGTGAACGCTGCTTTACTTGCTCCATAGGCCAGTATGGTCTGAAAAGGGAAATTTACTTGTCTTTTTAATTTTTAAAGAATTATTTTTACTGTCACATTAAAACGCAGCTGCTTGTTAACTGTTAGCACTTTTCCTACTTTTCCTAGGCAATAGCAAAACCATGTGATATTTCCATATTCTTACTGAGAAAATTTACGACAGATGCTCCTTTCTACTTTCTGGAATACACCACTGCCAGCCAGATCATTTTCAGTGCAAATACTAAAATAAGGAATTCTTAGTTTTAGAACAAGGATGTTCCATTCAGAGACAAGATATGATGCAAATTCTAAAGGGGATAGGCACCAGCTAACAAAACAATGTTTCTAAATGATGCTTACAGGTGACAAAATGCTGCAGAGTGGATAGTTGATTCACTTGTCTCACAGAAGTTGTACCACCTCTGCCAAAGAATAGTTGCTGTTGTTGAAGCAGCAACATATTGCCCATTGGGATTTATGAATGTTGGAAACTGTTCCCAAGATTTAAGACTTGGTATTGATCTCGCAAATTAATTTCCTTAAAAAATGAAAAATTTGTGGAAGCATTGATTAGACTATATAAAACAATTGATGCCAATAGTATTGGTATGATTGACAGAGAGAAAATGTTGTTGTCTTGCACATGTTCTTGTTAATCGAAATCTGGGATATCTGTACACATGGTCAAAGCATCTGCAACATACTTTTCACCAGAAACCCAAATTATAATATTTATGGCTAATAATATGAAGAAGATAAGCTCAAACATATATATTTTTACACCTACAGACACTTATGTTTTTTAATATTATATTACCATAAAAACTCGTATTAATTTAAATCCTGTTTGAGTCTGCCAGTTTAAAAACATAAATTTAAAAGCATAATACTGTAATTGAAATTTATCTAGACTTTCTTTATAAAATTGTCAAATTATTGCTACATAAAAAATCAACCATTGAGTAACAGACATCAGTGAAACAGTTACGCCCTGGGATATTGTTGAACAGGAATTTCAAACCTAATACAGATTCAGGCTTATCTCCTTTAATAATGGACTAGGGGTTGTAGGGCGCCTACTGTAACTTATTCTTGTTTGATATATATCAAATATTAAACTTCCTGAAAGGCGCACAAAGTGTTTTATAATTATAAATGCTCAAATCCTATTTTGACATCGTTCCCTTTTCCAAAATTAAAATATAACCTCAAACAAAGACGACATACAATATTTTACGTCGAGAAACACGACATGCTTTTTAACTGCTATGGACTGTTGTACTATATATCTCAGCGTTACGGAAACAGACTTGGCCTTTTATATTGTTTATATATGAATTGCATAATTATTTTTATTTCAAAAAGTTTATCAGTCTTGATTTCTTCCTACCAGTGGCATAATAAATTGTTCTTAAAAATTGTGTTGATCACCTAAAGATTAGATTTTAATATAAAAAACGTAAATCACATTTTGTTGAAGCATATTATCATTGACTGTTATTTTAATGTCATACAGTGTAATACTTTTATTCATTTTATTCTTGCCAATTAAGTGGCTTTCCTAACCTCTTGTAATTTTTTTTCCAGCTTATTAACATTTTTCAACATTTGTGCGGACAACTAGACCAATTATATTCCTCACTCTAAACCATTTTGATGGTGGGCATTTTTAAAAAATCACTCTTGGAGAGGCACTACTCTCACTGAAAATATAAAATATTCTTTTTACATGAGTTACCACAGGCCCCTCCCTATCACCTAGATTTGAGTCAGTATGTTTCTATAAGGAGTTAATTTATCTTTATCAAATGTTAACATTTCCTTCTCTTCTCACCATTTTACCGTAACATCACTACAGAGAGGGAGTTGAATGGCGAGAAAGACATGTGGCAACAAAAGTCAAAGGCAGGAAAAACCAAGAAGTTAAAGACATCAGGAGGTTTGTACCACTTTTTTTAAAATGAATGACAAATCTTATATTTATGTGGACAATTATTAAACTGAGTTTGAAGCGTACAATAATTTAATTTAGCCTTGTCACTATAAGATTTAATTAAACCATGCAGTAATTTAATTTAGCCTTGTCACTGTAAGATTTAATTAAAGCATGCAATAATTTAAGTTAGCCTCATCATTGTAAGATTTAAGCTGGAAAATTTACTTAACCCGTAATGTGCAGTTAAATTTATGAACTGTGTCATAAAAATGCTACGGTCTGCAAAATTTGTATTATTTTTTTTTCTTATGTGCTGTAATTTTTTATTTAATTTTAAAATTCTAAATTGAACATTTCTTATTAAACTCTTCAAATGCATCAATATTGTTTCATGTTCTGCTTAAAATTTTCTTTTTCATAACATCAATATGAGCAAAAGGAAAAATAACATTGTAAGCTAGTAGATTAAATACAACTATATGTCTTGGTCTCCACATAATTTTTTCAAAGTAATACTTTGGTTTAACTTAAATTTTGATATTATTTTGCTATATTATCAGGGAATTGGGGGTGGGGCTATTATGCCAAAAGTCCAACATATTAAAATTCATTAATTTTTTTAGTTTAGGAACTCAATACCAAGGATTTTCATCACTCTGTCCCCTCATAGGCGGGACGAGGTGGTCGAGTGGTAGCGCGCTCGACTGGCGTACCAATGGTCACGAGTTCGAATCCACGTGAAGGCGAGGATTTGTTCCCGGGGCCTGAGGAGTCCCGAGTCACCCAGCTCTGAATGGGTACCTAACTAGACAATAGTTAGGCGGCTGGGTAATGCGTGGAACCCTTATAGCCGTAGCCTATGACCGCTACATCACTTGCCAACAGATCATCTCTCATGGTCTGTGGACGCAATTATCTTCTGCATAGAAGGAGCGTCTGTATATAAGAAGATAAGATACTATTTTCACCATATCTGTCTGCTTTTAGTCCTACTGTTTGTCAACTTTTATTCAAACCAACCTTGTACTACTTTTTTTTTCACTCCTCTCCTCAGCTTCTCCTAACAAGAAAGAAAAAATTGATAAAGGAGATAAAAACTCTCGCAAGTTTCTGTGTGACGTGTGTAACAAAGCATTCAAACAACGTCATCACTTAACTGAACACAAACGTTTGCACAGTGGAGAAAAACCCTTCCGATGCACATACTGTGACAAACGTTTCTCCCATTCTGGGTCATACAGTCAACATATGAAATACAGATGCAAGGTCATTGAAGCTCTTACTCCAAAAGAAGATGAAGAAGGTATGGGTGACCAGAGCTCTTAAAGACTTCATTATTCAATTTGAACTTTTATTTAATACGATAGCAGAACACTTAATGGTTCCAGTTTTTCCATTCAAACCATAAATCAAAATGTCATTGATAAAGTGAAGTTATTTTCTATGCTTTGTGTTGTCATGTATACCATAGATTTTATGGAGACGGCCTCTTTGTTTTTTAAACATTTTAACCTGCCACATGACCAGAATTTATACCATGATGGGCTGGACTTTCTTTTGGAGAGTTTTGATGGCAAGCATTCACGTAGTCATTTCTTAGAATTTTAATTATTGAAAAAATTATTTTGTTTGTAAAAAGTTATTATTAATTATTAAATATATATTAGATTTAGAGGGGCTTTTAAAAATGCTAAAGTAGCAATAAAATAATTTTATGAATGGAAAACAAGAAAGTTTGAGGATGATTTATGAATAGCTATAATTATAGATACATTTTTGATGGAGTTAACTGAGAGTATAGCACTATTGTGTTTTTTAATCTTTTACTTTTGAAATTTCTCTTCTTTAAACCACTCACACTTTTGTACCATACTTCAATACATATCATATAGAGTTTCGAAACATTTATAGACCTTCAGTGAATATTCTTATTTAAATAGTATCCAATGGGCAATAAGTAACACATTTTTATTTTTAAATTTGATTTGATTGTAATTCCTATGTTGTTTTTTAAAATTTTCATTCTTATAAAACATTTGTCCTTAGCCAAAATATTTGTGCAGTCAGTGTTATATAGTATATAGAGAAATGTGTACAGCATACATCAGTTAAACAAGCCCATTTTTTTAAAGGGTTGAACTATTAATGATTAGTGTGACTAATCAGTCACTTGTATTCCTTTAGTTACTTCTTGTTTTTATTTCATTTTAGTAACAGTTACATGTGTAATTTCATTTGTTCAATTGAATGTTCAGATAATCAGAATATCTAAATTGCTATTAAATTGTTAGATTAAATCAAACATAGTTTTTAAAATATTAGAGATTTTATGAGACGTTTATACAAATTATGTTGGTGCCAAACAAGTCACAGTTACATGTATAAGAGTCTGAACTTCCTAATTTGCATATAACTTTTTTTAAAATCTTTTTTTTTTTTTTGTAACCACACATCTTACATCACTATCTACAATTTGTGGTTTCCTTGATAACAAAATGAGGGGTAGGACTGCAATCAGGCTTATAAAAAATTAAATGGAAAAGACGTAAACAAGGTAAGGGTTAGCCTGACGGGACGTAACGTCCTGTCAGGCTAACCCTTACCTTGTTTACGTCTTTTCCATTTAATTTTCCTTGATACTAATGTCTGCTTTTCCCAACCTGTGAAAACTTTTGTGTTTCCAATTGTAAGCAAGATAATTCCGTGTTTAAGGAAATAAGGAATTCCCACACAAGCTACAAAGCTCCCCGAGAGCAGATCATCTGCCATAACGCCAGGTGAGCCCACTATTTAGCAAATAGTGAACTGTAACAGGAAGTTAAAAGCCACATACACAATAATTTATTGGCACCTCATAGGTCAGTCATCTGTGCAACCCTAATTTTTTAAAAATATGTTGGTGTTTTTCTGAATATATTTATTTTATTTGTTTCTGTAACATTTTTAGATGTTGGTATTGATGTTACATTTTTTATAGCAAATATTTTCACTGCTTTTTTATCAAAATTACCTTTGAAACAAAGTCAGCCATGCTTTGACTTTTACTTATGTGTTAATGTTTATTTTTAATAATATATACTTGATCTGAAGCCTTTACATTCATAAGACGACTTCTTATTTTTTCCCTCAGAAAAGCCTCAAAGTGTTTAGGCTGTTCAAAAAGCACACCCCGTAAATTAATTATAATTAGCATTTCAATATATAAAATCAAATATTTTAGTGGAACTTTTATTTAAAGTAGCAAATTTTGATGTGATTTTGATTTCTTAAACACTGCACCTCCTTGTCCTACAGAGTCACAAATGCTTTACCCTTCTC
Source organism: Radix auricularia (assembly GCA_002072015.1). Lineage (NCBI taxonomy): Eukaryota > Metazoa > Mollusca > Gastropoda > Lymnaeidae > Radix > Radix auricularia. The sequence continues at coordinate 542,047 of MUZC01000021.1, forward strand.
TGCCCCACCCCCCAGGGGCATGACGTCAAACATGGACGGCCCCTTCATAGAGTGTTGAAGACAATAAAATTTGAATGTTCTATTGTATTTCTTCAATAATTTCAAAATGAAAAACAGCATGTTACAGAAAACTTTAATGGGGCCGTCCATTATAAACGTCAGCGATTTTTTCCTATTTTTACGCCCTCCCCCCTTTTTGTCACACTTAGTTAAAAAAAACTTAGATCTCCCCTTTCCAATATGACATCAAAATGCTTTGACCCCCC
>MUZC01000021.1:555351-575189 GCA_002072015.1 Radix auricularia
CCTCAATAGTAATAGTATTAGTAATAGAGTGAAAATGAGGTAGAAGGATGAATGGAATGGTTTCCTGTGACAAGTCTGCACACAGCACATTTTATTATTCCACACGAAACGAATTATTTTAGACCTACATTCTTGCGATTGTGCGCGAATCGTTGCTTGAGGATTTTCATTTACGGCTTTTGGCTTTTGCTTTACGGTATACTAAATTTTAATGCATCGGCATCACTTACACAAGTATACTATAGCATAGCAAAATCGGCTGATATATTTATAATCGGTAGACCAATATAAATTAAATCTATTTAAATGATTTATTTAAATAAATTTAGATTTTAAAATTAATACTCACACAAATAATGTCGTATTATAATATATATGTGAATACAATATATAGAAGAGTTTGTTCAGATTTAATTCTTTCCAAGTGTCTACTGCGAAGCGTGACTAAAACTAGTCGTAGCAGGAGTTGCGTATGTTGTAGCAGTAGTTTCCTGACTATAACGCTAGCAACATCTGATCGTCTCGTCTGCTGTTACGACAATCTTAACGTAACGCTAGCAACATCGAACCGGGTCATCTGCTGCTACAACAAAATTGTCGTAGCGCTAGCCACATCCTTTATTACCTTCCATTTTGTAAACATTCACTTATAAAAATGTTAAAACTTAACTAATTTCTCTTAAATTGAGCGGTGTATACAGTTTCCGACCTAGCAATATTACCGTCCTCGACGCGGCCACCATATCTTATCTTATCTTAGATATACAGACGCTCCTTCTATGCAGAAGATAATTGCGTCCACAGACCATGAGAGATGATCTGTTGGCAAGTGATGCAGCGGTCACAGGCCACGGCTATAGGGGTTCCACGCATTACCCCAGCCGCCTAACTATTGTCTAGTTAGGTACCCATTCGGAGCTGGGTGACTCGGGGACTCCTCAGGCCGTGAGAACAAATCCTCACCTTCGTGTGGATTCGAACCCGTGACCATTGGTATGACAGTTGAGAGCGCTACCTCTCGACCACCACGTACCATCTTGGATCCGTACAACGATAATTAGCCTAAAATTTATATTATATACCCGCAGTCTGCACAATTAATATCAAAATATAATAAAATGGCTTGGGCCTGGGCAGGCTGATGCCGATGCCTGTTCAGACTGTTCAAATTTAAGTATTACTATTGAGTGACACTATTGTATAATACTAACTAAAGGTAAGGGGCCGTCCATAAATGACGTCACGCACCCAGGGGGAGGGGGTCACACTTTTATGATGAGGGGAAGGTTGAAGAAATGTGACTTCACATCAAAAGGGTAACTTTAAATAAAACTTCAACTGAAATATTTGGTCACCTAAAATTTATTAATGACTTTAAAAAAAATTCAGTGCTTCTCAAAGTGCCGGGCGACAGGCCATCAGACGCTGGTTGGCGTAAGTTATCAAGACACGAAAATTAAATCTAATTATTAGCCTTAACTCTTTCCCTGCCAGGGGGTTTTTACACGTTCGTGCATGACCATTTTTTTGGTTTGATAATTTTTGAAGGGGGATTTTACTATCGTAAAATTTTTGATCAATGTCTAAAGTCTAAAGCAACTTTGGTGTATCTTATATCAAAAGAAAGGAAATTGAATAGAGAATACAATTATGTAGGAGGTAATAAAATATTACCAAACAAAAAAATAATTTTCATCATAAGTTTTTTTTGGTTAATTTTTGTGTGTTAAATTTTCTTCTACATATTCTAATTCTTATATAAAAACCCAAATGTCACCACCGCTCTTTTTCCATATAATGCCAAATCATAAGGATGAAAATCTTAAATAAATCCCAAACTAATCTTTCATTATTGTTTTCAAATGTTTCTGCATCAATAATTCACATTTAAATTTAATAAGATAGCAATAAATACTATAATAAATCACTATGTTCGTTGAGTTGGCGTGGCCATATCTTTGTTTAAAAAATAAATCAAAACAAGTTGCTAATTTTAACACTACTGAATGTAAACACATGCTATTTCTAAACAGAAAGGAAGTAGAAAAGAGTTACCTCTCATTTGTGAACTTAAAAAGTGTAATGGGACACTCTAAGCAACGGAAAAAAAAAATTAAAAAACTCAATTCGCCGATATATCTGCGATATGCAAAAACGTGACCAAGTGAGATCGCAGATATATTGGCGATTGGCAGGGAAAGATTTAAGTTTGAGAACCCACAAGAGAACATATGAAATTGTTTCCCTGCGTCGTTTGATGTTGACATCTAAGTATTTGTGATGTAAAATCAGCTCTGTTTTGTTCTCTCACTGCGGGAGTCTGCAAACTTTTTTTGTTGGTTATTCCCCCCCCCCCCCCACCCGATACTGCAACTGGTGAGTTTTACAGACATGACAAGTGTCTAAAGTAGTTCTGAACAGGATTATGTGTAGATATTTTAAGTCAAAACGTCAAGGAATATCCATTTTTTTTTGGGGTGTTGGGAATCTATTTGATACAATTATAAATGTTTTAAGTTTGATATAATTGTTCGATTGGTTTTTGGTTAAATGCCCCTGGCTATTCTGAACATAATGATAAATGTGCCCATTTAAAATTAGTCAAAGTATTCAATAACTTTATTGAATGCATCAAATTCTTGACATTGCAATTCAAGAGGAGCACAAAACAACTTTTCTTCTAAGCTCAGGTTTTAAGGCATTAATTTTAAATATGACAGAAAGGATACTTGATACAGTCAAGTCATGTGGATTAAGATTATTGTCCCTGTCAAAATAAATGAAAGTAGGGTGAATTTAGGTGCCTTCTTTCAGTACGTAGGTAAGAAGTCTACATTGGTGTCAAATTAGACAAATTTAACAAATGCATTTTCTGGAAGGAACCTGTTCAATAGTGGGCATATGTTCCAAGCTTACACGTACATAAGACATATTTTAATATATGTAGTGGATTGTAGTAGATTTTATATGTCCCAATTGGGGCCGCGGTGGTCGAGTGGCAAGCGCGCTCGACTGGCGTTCCGATGGTCACGAGTTCGAATCCATGGGAAGCCAAGTATTTGTTCCCGGGGCCTAGGGCGTCCCCGAGTTCCACCCAGCTCCAAATGGGTGAAAAGCGACGGGGTAATGCGTGGAACCCTTAGCCGTGGCATGTGAACGCTGCATCACTTGCCAAACAATCAACTGCTGCCTTACAGATGGTCTTGGCTGATCAAAGGCTATGGACGCAAATCCAGAAAATACAGCAGGCTGAAGTCGGAGACCACGGGCCGATTGGCGCAAAACTTGTGGCACGCAAAACTCAATATTCAATATTGAGAACGCAGAAGAAGAAGAAGAAAATATCCCAGTTGAGTCTGCATTAGCCCCAAGAATTCCCTTTTGACCCTAGATGAGGTAATTTACCCCTGTTCGCCGACCTCTTTCTTACGGGATCCCCGTCAGTCAATTGAGGGATTTTTTAAAAATATTATTTTAAAATATTTTTTTTCTAAACAAAGAAGTTAACCCTGATGATTAATAGTCAATGTTTGATTTGTATGCATTAAAATAAAATATAATCTAAGGATGTTAATACAGTTCGTTTTTTGAAGGCCGGTTAAACATTTAAAAAAAACGGACCAGTTCAATAGGATAAATAAAAATTAAAATTATATAAGTTTATGTTAACATTATTGTTAACCCAAAATTAGCGGATTCTAGCAAATTTTAAATGCCCACAATGATTCAGCATTACCCCCAAGATTTCCCTTTTTACCCCAAATGAGATCATTTATCGCTGTTTACCGACCCCTTGGTTAAACAGTCCGTTAGCGGTAGCCATGTACTTTTCATTAGTTTATAAATGCCATGAAATAAAAAAATATATAAATGCGCTTCTTACCCTGGTCATAATGTTATACATATTCATATAGCCAAATATAGCCTATATGCAATTGCGTAGCAAGGGATTTGAGGGCCCTGGGTGCTGGCCTCTTTGGGGGCCCTGCATACATGGCGTGGTGTAATATTAAATGTATTTAAAAAATCTGACATTTCTGGTGGGAGGAGGGACTAAAGACTTTGGACCTTCCTCCCACTCCCCTAGCTATGCCGCTGCCTACATGTAACCTTAAGTTACAAACTTAACTAATTCCAGAACTGGTTGTGCAACCCGAAACATTCATACCATGAAATATTGATCTCCCTGAAACAGACTAATCTATTTCAAGTTAAAATATTGTTTTTTTTTGGTTAAACAACTTGTTGTCTTTTATCAGAAAAAATGCAAAAAATATGTGTGCTTCATAAAAATATATAAACACCCAGTGGTGTGGTTCTGTATGTTTGTAACGTAACGCTGAGGAGCGATGTACGACAGTCTACAGCAGTTAGTTTAGTTGAAACGCTGAGGAGCGATGTACGACAGTCTACAGCAGTTAGTTTAGTTGAAAAATCCTGTGTTGATGAGCGCTGTAAAAATATTTAATATGATGACGTCATTGTTTGGTGTGCATCGGTACGCAAAATACAACCCCTATTATTATTATTAAATAAATACTTTGCGTACATTTCATAAAGTTTAATAATTCGTATTTATCAAAAAAGGACAAGTTAGTTGGTCTTTAAAAAAAAGGTTGGCGCCGTATGCGCCCAAAAAAAGGGGGCGCCGCAGGCGCCACGGCGCCTGGCACAATCTAGTGTATAAAATAATGAGAAGGAAAACAATATAAATTAAATGTAAAATAAAAACAGATTTAGTCTATCTGTTTTGAATACCTATTTAAAATTCAACTATATCAGTACCTGTATACCAATGTCAGATTTAAACAATTCATTGTAAGTTATTTTTATGGATTTGAATTGCCTGCCATGCTAAAAAATAAAATTGTTTGTGTATCCAGCCATTCAGTGAAAACACAGACAGAATTCTATCCAAGTGTTTCAGCTGTACAAGTACAAGTGGAACTACTTTCAGAAGATATGTCAAGACAAATTTTTCAAAGTACAGGTAAAACATATAGTTTATCATGTATGTAAGTGGAACATACGAATAGTATTTTAGTTAATATTACTGATTTTATGCTTAAATACTCCCATAGAAATATAAGCTGAATTAAAAATACCCAAAGACCAAATCGAAGTAGGGCAGTAGGTCAGCTTTTATCTGAACAATTATCTTAGGACAGTCCTTGCAGTTAATAGAATTTTAAAAGATAATAAACACCCATTAGAACATTTGGTATAAGATATTTCATTACACTTACAAATTCAATTCACACAATCTACAACTGGTATTGGACTACTTATAAAATTTTTAAAAATCACATCCTTGTGAATTTCACAACAAGCATGGGTGGATTCTTTTTGTATTGTCAGCCAGGAATTTTTCGTTCTGATATCATTGGAAATCCTGTTGATTAGAATAGCAGTAGGACAAGAGCTGCGATTTGTTGAATGAAGAGTTTGCCTATTTAACAGCAGGCTACCACAAATATTTCTTTTTTAAGCCTATACAGTAATACAGATACCATTTTAATGTGTATCAACACTCAGTAGTGTTTACAAGATAAGTGTCTCTAATTCTTTATCGATGGTCTTAGTAATAGTACAAGTAAGACATGTTAACACAATAAAAATTTTAAAAATTATGATCAGTTTGTATGTGAGTTTCTGTATTATAATATCTAATAACCATGATTTTGGAATTGATTTTTACGACTCACATTTGTGAGAATCCACAAGAATGAGCCAATTATTGGGTAACTGCTATATCTCTCCTCAATAGCTTAGAATACTTAGATGTTAGTTTTTGACCCTTCCTTTCATTAAAAAAACAACAACCTTGTAGTTGGCCAATCATATTATCCCTCAAAATAAAGGAAAAAATGCAGCTTGGGCTAAATATCCCTTCCACAACCTTTCTTAACTCTTTTTCTACGGAATTATTTTCCTCATTCTGATGGAATTATCTATTCTTGAAATTTGTTCTGGGCTACCATGCTATCTTAAAATGTTAATACATTTTTTTATTTAACAGATAATGATATATTTGGTATTGAATTAAAGGGAAAAGAATGATGTTTTTAGGCAACACAGACTCATGACTTTATTTTTATAAAATATTTCGATTTTGTTTAGTGCAAACAAATTTTTTAATTTAAAAATAAACAGGACATTTTTATTAAAAAAACTTTTTCTTAGTCACAATATCTTATAGAATAGGACTGCGATAAAGCTTTAAAATAAAATACAAAATACACAAACAAATCGTGTGATGAGAAACATTAATTTTGAGCTTTTTAAAAAATAAACTATCACAATAGCTTTTTCTGATAAATAAAGCTCAAATTTATTGTTCTCATTACACAATTTGTTTGTGTATTTTGTATTCTAAGTCACACAAAAAAAAAAGGAGGAAAATGGTGTTTTTTCCTGAACAAGATACATTTACAGCAAACAGAAATAACTTAACATTAAAAAAAAAAACAAATAAAACATAAGAATTCAATATCCATGGTCACACATACAGGAACATAATAGGAAAATTGAACTATTTACAATGGCACTGGAAGCTATACCATCTATTGCAACTAGAAATTATTTTAAATTATATCAAAAATTGCACTTAGATTTAGTAAAAAGTTTAGTAGCTTTCAAATTAGACCATATTGTCTAGTCTATATTATTATTTATAGAAGAAATACTATCAGTTCATCCAGGCTCGTTATTTATCAACAGATGACTTGTCAACTTCATTGTCAATTTCACTTCGACTACTAGCGCTAGGATTATGATCAGCAATTTAAAATTACTATCTAAATCATCATTGAAAACATAACTTTTTCTTGTTCATCATCATAGTATTTAAAATAATTTTAGGTCGATAACCAGATGAGCTCCATGCTTGTAAACAAATGTAAAAACGAAAAGGGAAATAAGCTTTTCAAATGCTTCTTTTACAGTGAAAACATATTCAAACAAAAAATTTATTGCTTTTTTATTCACGCTAAATCATTCTAGGTTACATTAATACTAATTTTAGTTAAACTTAAATAGCTCAGAAAAGAAACGAACCATTGCAGTTTTTCTAGTTCGACGGTACCATCGTTGATCTGTCAAAAACGTCTTTTTAAAATTAATGATGTGGGCATGCTCAGTGTCCCAGATAATAGTGCCACCTGTCTGGGTCAGCTGCTAATAATCAAGTAGCCAACCTTAAACAAGTATCGTGACATGTCGAATGGTGTGATCTATGTGCAAGTATTTACAAAAATTATGCATGGTTTTTAAAAAAATTGTTTAAAGCACTGTAAAAAAATATTTTAATGTTGTGATTTTCAAATTTATGTTCCTCCATGCTAAATCTTTCTTTCTTATAATTGCAGAAAACCTCTGAAATTGGTGAGAAGTCTAGCAACATTGTCTGTGATGTATTTGAAGCAAAATATTTCTTGATGCATAATGGAGGCCCACAAGACTCTAGACTCTGACCAACATCAGTGCTATGACTGCAAAAAGTTCTTCCGCTTTGCTCATGAATTACAAGTACATATAAAATACCGGTCATGTATTAGTTTAAAGTTAATTAAAGATCCACCAGTGACTGAAGAATTGCAATCAAAGTCTGGATCCGACGTCAGGTCTGACACTACTGAATGTGACCAAATTATAACTAATGGTCTGAATGAACCAGATCAAAATAATGTTTTAAGCAATGACCCCAGTAGAGCAAATATCTTTGAAATTTTCTCTAGTGCCCAAAATCCAGAAGAATGTTGTTCAGACTTTGAGGATCATATTACCTTAGATCAACTGAAAAAATGTGTCCACTTAACAAAATCAGCAAATCAAAATAAGAGCTGTCCGGATTGTTTGGAAACCAATTGTGTTACACCTAATGATTTGTCAGAGGGAAACCAGAGAGATTCTTTAAATCGGGATGGTGTAAAAAAAGTAGTAAAATTTAAAGAGAAGTACAAAAAATTGAAAACTTTTCATAAAAAAAAGAACTTGAATAAAACAAAAAATAAAAAATCCAAAATAAGCAGTAGGATTGGTGAAGATTCAGTGAATTCAGACACCGAGTCTGCCACCTCTGATTTAGATCCAGGCTATGATAAAACCAGTGATAAAATCCCCCCTGAACTAATTTATATAAATGGTAGGACTTACTTTATTGATCAAGCTGTGTTTGTCAAGAAAAAGACTGCACGGGGCGCGTTGAATGCTCCTACAGCCACACAGAGCTCTGCTGTGTGTACAGGAGCCTCAACCACCGTTCAAGTTGAAAAGACGGACTCTTTTCTGGGATCTAACCAGGGTAAAGGCACCCAACATCCAGCCGACGTGCCCTCATCCAGAGACAGTGAGGCGGTCAGATCCAAATCGGAACAAAAGTCAAAAGACTGCAGCCAAGTTAAAGTGCATTTACTATCCAAGAAAAACGAAAAACGTCGTCACTTGGACAAACAGAGAATGATCACACAAAGCAAGTCCCAACATGATGAAAACGGGAGATGCCGAGCAATGAGTGGAAATAAAACTCTTAGGAGATCAAGACAGTCTGGGGATCAACCGTCTGTGGTCAACAATCGTAGTTCAAAGTGTACAACGGTAACTAAAAAGAAGAAACGCTCACCTGTTAAATTTTCCTCCAACAAAACAGCTGATGATGAGGATGAGTTACTCAGGAAAAAAGTGAAGGCTGTTATTGAAGAGTTCATGAAGATTTCAAAGAGTAAAGAGAATTCTAAAGAGAAGCCTTTTACAAATATAAGAGACGGTCCGAGAGAAATGACATCCAATCAGAAATCCTTACATGAAAGAAGTAGTCCTAATGAGAAAGAATATTTACCAGACAGAGACGTGACAGAAACCAATAACTCCACAAGTAATAGTGCAGTCAATAAGGACAGTGAAACCATTGTGGAGCTGCCAACAGGAGAAGAGCAAACAAATGTTGAAAGATCATCTTCAGAATTATCTTACTGTCACTTGTGTACTACTCATTGTGAAGACAGGGCGGAATCGGAAGCAAGTATGAATCTACACACAGACAGTGAACCTAATATGTGTGTAGTTTGCGGCTACTCTTTCCTTTTCCAGGACTCATTAAACCATCACATGGAAACTTGCCATAAACTTGTCATCTCACAAGAGATTGGCTCAAATGAAACTGCTGCTAAGATATGTAAGAAACACCAACGGATCATTCAAGTTATAGACTATGCTATTCGCATTAATCTTGAGCCCTTTCAAAAAAGATTGGAGAGGAGAAAATTACGTGGCAGCCAAAATGTCAACAGATGCAGTCCTGGGCCATGTATAGTAGTTGAGGATGAAGATACAGAAACATGTGATGTTCTTGAGACCTCATTAGAGTCATCCTGCATTGAGCTTCTAAAGCCTTATATGAAGATTTACAGTGATGCTGAGTTACTTGCACTCTCCAGTGATGACTTTTAAACCACAAAGCTACAAAGAGTCAGGTAAACCATTTAAGAAGAAACAAAATTATGTTCAAAACCTTGAAAAATGAATTGTTTTTTAAAATGAACATTTAAATGTCATCAATAACTATAACTTTTTAACCTTATTGTAATTTTTCATTGAAATTTTTTAACATTCCATACAATTTACTGTTAAGACATTTTAAAAATCACAATTTGTTTCGCTCCTTGTAAACCAACAATAACCACACAAATGTGCATTTGTGGAATTTTAATTCCGAACTTAATTTAAATATTCGGGAGAGATATTCTAAACTGTAAAAATTGTTTGATTTGAGGAAAAAAATTTTTGGTTTGACTTTTATGTCTCTTTTGTTTTTGTTCCATTTTATAATTATATTTGCTACTTCATATCATTAATATCAATTTCCGTCATATGGAAAATGTCCCTTTTCAAGGTTAGTTAGTTGGTATGTCATTTTCAAATGTTAACTAATTAGTTAAACCACCATTATAATGTAAGCTTTTGGTTATAAAAATTCTGGGGATATATGATATGTATACTTTAAAACTTAAAACAACCAACTTGAAGGCCAGGAATTAATTGATGAGTTGCTGCCTTTGGGGCCGTCCATAAATCACACTATTTCCCCCCCNCCCCCCGGCCCCAAAGTATGTCACACTTTTGAACGCACATAATTTTAAAACGCACATAATTTTTTTAAAAAAAAAAGAAATAATTTAAAAAAAAAAAAAAGAAAATAGTTGAAATTTAATGTAAAACAGCGCGCCTCACACATGACAGGACACCCCCTTCCCCAGTCACAAACTGTCCCACTTTCTTACACCCCCTCACCCCCTCTGGAGCCTGACCTACTTTATGGATGACCCCTTTGAAGCACTTGGTCATAAAATTAGTTAAATCATGTAAAGAAAGATGCTTGTGTTTATTCTTATTCCAGATGATCACAACCTTATTTGTTGTGAATTTTATCTTAATATTTACAGAGACTAAATGGTTTTAAAAAAATTTAAAACTTTTTGTGGAATAAACCTTTTCAAGGAATGGTGTATAATCCTAATTTTGTTTTTCATAAAACTATAACTATAACAAATATTCTGATTTCTTATAAGTTGTCCTGTTTTCTTAATAAATTTGCAATGTTATGTTTGAGAGTGCCTTATTTAATAACATGAGATTTGCAATTTTCTTACAGCTCATACACTAAGACATAATTAAACTTTTGATATGAAATATTTTTATAAGAGACACAAATTTTATTGTAGAATTGTATTGATTTTGATGAATTGATGATAATATTTAAAGATATGCTGTTTTTATTACCAAAAATCTACACTGTAGGATTGAAACTTGTGATAAAGGAAACACATGTTCGTAATAAATAACAAATTGTGAAATATTTTTTTAAAAATACATATGTAAACATTTTTTCATTTGATTATGAGGTTAGATTATGTTATTAACTTAACCTTGTAACTTATGAAGTTATAATAATACTATTTTTATTACGCTATTTAAAATTTTTACACACACTGCAAAATGTCTTAATAATGTAAAAAATTATAAATAGGAAAATGTATTACAATTTCAATGTTTCCATTTCCTCTTTTAGAAATTTTAAATCAATTTTTAATTTGGTGCTCTTTTCAAATTAATATGCCAAATTATTTTAAAATAAAACAGAAAAAAGGCTTTTTGTTTATCTAAGCCCTGTTATATTTAGTTTTAGAGTCTGTTGTCCATTATTATGTTGTTCTCATACTGTTTCAATTACTACCATATTAACTGCCATCACCACAGCAGGAAAAGACTGATACTCCACTGGCAACCCGACTTAAAAGTTGGCTGGTCTACTGCACATTTCCAAACACTAAAAGCATCATATTGATGAGAATCCAAAGACAAGTACTCTACTATAACAGCTTCCTTCATCCACACTGGGTACACTTTGTCCAAATTAGGGCTGAGGAAATTACAATTAATTTCTAGATTAATCTGTAAAATGTTTTATCAATTAAAATTATTTTAATTGATAAAATATCGATTAAAATATATTTTCAACAATTTTTTCGGTTTATTAATAAATAATTTGTTATTAATAATTAATATTATTCTGTTTTTTACTACAAACTTCTCCATTAAAATTTTTTTTAAAAATTGTAAACTTTAAAATAAGCAGTTTTTATAAGGAGAATGATATAAAAAATAGACATTGTTTTTTCTTAATTAACAATACAAAAATTAATATTCATTGACATTCAGTTGAACTTTTTAAATGGAAACTAGGGCTGTTATTGATTAATTTAAATTTAATCGTTAACTTTTGAAAAATTACCAAATTATCGATAATTTTGATTAAAGCTGAAAATGACGTATGACATCATTAAACTGAACATTTCATAAAATGCCCATACCTTTAGTATTCAATAAAAGAAATATAACATAATATTTCTAGGAAATATATTTAAGTATAAGTCATAAGTCATAAGTAGTTGAATTTAATGTGAATGAATTTTAATTTTGCTATTGTTAATTAAGTAAAAACAATGTTTATTTTTTATATCATTTTCCTCATAAAAACTGCTTATTTTAAAGCTTATTCTTTAAAAATCTTTTCTTTAATTTTAATACCTATTTTATCGATTAAAATAATTGTAATCGATAAAAAAAGTTTACAGATTAATCGAGAAATTAATGGTTAATTTCCTCAGTCCTACTTTAAACATGTCTGCTAAAAATATTATATTTAAAAAAAATTAAATACTTAAGAAATGGGCATTTTATGAAATTTTAAATTTAATGAAGTCATACATCTTATTTTCAGCTTCAATCAAAATTATCAATTTAGTATTCTGTAATTATTCAAAAGTTAACGATTAAATTTAAATTAATCGATGACATCCCTAGTCCAAATTCAACATCAAATACATTTAACTTGAACTTCTACACTGGGCACACTGTCAATTTTACAACTTATCTAAGACTCATGATTATTCTTTATTATACTGTTCCTCGCCACCGACAAGGAAAGAAGGTAAAAAGCGAAAATTGTCATTTGGGAAAATGGGATTTATAAATAATATAATAGTCCAAGTCACTGGATCTGGAACGCTGAGGAGCGATTTACGACAGTCTACAGCAGTTAGTTGAAAAATCGCGTGGTGATTAGCGCTGTAAAATATTCAATATGATGACGTTTGAAAACACAAGGCCTATTATTAAATACTTTGCGTGCATTTCAGAAAGTTTAATATTTCGTATTTATCTAAAAAGGACAAGTTAGTTAGGCTTTTGAAAAAGGTTGGCGCCGTAGGCGCCCTAAAAAAAGGGGGGTGCCATAGGCGCCCCGGCACAATCTAGTTATTATTTAATAATGTTGTAGTTGAAAGTCAAAGATTATGCTGAAAGAATGTGATCAATTTTTTAAAAATCTAAATTTAAATGACTAAGAAATTTTTTTGTTACAAATAAAGTGCAATAATTTGTTTTAAAATTCAATAATCATCAATTTTGTTTGAAAAGTTTAATTAAATTTATTTGAAAAAAAAAAAAAAAAATACTCATATCAGTATTTGAACTTTCTTTACATTTGATGAGAAAAAATAAAGTAAAATCGGGGCTATAGTAAATATCCTTTAAATAGTTCTATATTTGGTAGTGGTATTCAATTTGAAAAAGTATTTAAATTACTAGTGTTTCCAAAAAACTATAGTCGACCCATAGTTTAACTTATTCTTTAAAATATATAGGGTTGAAAAAATTTATAAAAGAATTTTCAGGATTCAAGAAATTTCAAAAAAGGGATTTCAGGCTTCACAGCTTCCAGTGGGTGGCACCCCTGCAAGACACCACTGTATTTCTAACTTTTGGTGTTTTTTTAAATAGACAAGTAACAAAATAATGAACAAAATGGAAAACTTTCAAAGTGATCTTCATTTTAAATAATTTTATAAAAATCAAGAATTTATTATTTAAAGTTAAAGTGTTTCTCCAATACCATATTTTAATATACATCAATAAATTTATTAAATTGACAAAAACTTAACAAATCAATCTGTAATCTATATACAGTCAGACCTTGCTAATAGTCAAAGTCAAAGGTACACAAAAAAAAAAAATCGACTGACAGTGTTTTCGAGTCAAAGGTAGAATGATGTTACAGTTACAAGCTTTTTATTTTTTTTTTATTTATTATTATTTTTTTTTTAAAGTGGGGTTGCAGCGGAAACCTCAAACTTCTCTCATCGATCTCCGCTGCAGTCCCTTTTTGGACATAGCGTTTACTTTATTTAATTTAAATGTACATAGTTTTTAGGAAATATTTGGCTGAAGGCCTTACAATGGAAAGTTTTTTTTTTGTTTTTTTTTTTCTTCAAATTTGGATGATGGACAGATACATTGACGATACTACATCCAGACCAGCCTGTCTGAGGCGAGCGTGCCTCATAGGAGCTAAACAACCAACACACCCAGAAAACCTCTCGACCCATACTTATACAGACTATACAAACATGGTTACAGTTACAAGCGCGGATTTATTGCAGTGGCATATGCGTCATTCGACTTAGTGAAGTTCAAATTAGCGAAGTCCAACTGTATTAATATGTGGTACGAGAGACAAAAGGGAACTAAGTATTGCCGCCCTTGCCGTGACAGCAACGTTTTATATATGTAAGAATAGACGATAATTCTGCATCTCTGTAAATTTTAATAATTTATTCAGGTTATTTATCATCAAACAACTTAAACGAAATTAAAAGAAACAGAAAACGGGATTGTTATAGATAAATAACACAAAAATAAGATTTTTGAATTATTATTCATTTGGATTGTAAAATGTAGGTTTTGAAATGTATATACTAGGTATTATCGACTATCAAGTTAGAAGGTAGTCACTTAAATTTTACCAACCGCCTGAAAATTTGCACATACCGTAGAAAACTCGCGTCTATCTTTCGCTTACATCAAGTTAAAAAAATATATATGTTGGCTAAATAAAAAAATTTGGTGTTCCCCGCAAATGAGTTATCGACCCTACGCTAATTTTTAACTTTTACAATGTTTTCCTCCAATTAAACAACACATGATTATGCCATTTATGTTGTCTTACACGCACACACAATGTGCTGTTAACCACTTGTTTGTTTTTCCGGCATGTTATCTATGTACATCTTATTATAATTATATTTATATTAATTACAATCGCACAAATTCTATATTATATATATTTATATTACTTATAATCACACCGTTGCAACACTTACAGTGAACTTACAGAAAATTATAATTTCTGTTTTGTTTCAAGTTCCATCATTAATAATACTCTTGTTATTCAGAGTCATGACAAGGTTGGTGTGGGGATTACACTGTTAGAAAATAATTTTTAGTTGCTTTTTTAAAAATCTATACAGACGCTCCTTATACACATAAGATTATTGCGTCCGCACACCATGCCGCTCTGTCGGCAGGTGACGCAGTTTTCACAGGCTACGGCTGTTTCTTTCCCTAACTAGCGATAGGTACCCATTCGTAGCTGTTTGGACACGAAAAAAAGTCCCTGCCTCACGAAGATTCGAACCCGTGACCATCCCCTCGCCAGCAGAGCACGCATGCCACTCGACCACGTTATGGGAAAAGACAAAGGTCAGCCTGAATAAAGCGCAACACAACTCTCTGAACTCTTTGTCCATTTGTTCCTTTGTTTTGATGCGTCTTTTTCAGGCTAACCCTTGACGTTTTCAATGACTATTGCCCTGGGCCACAGAGACAATCCACCACCTTGTTGAAACCATTATTTCAATAAAATTAGTTTTGGGCGTCATTTTGTTTAGATCTGACGTCATGAGGTGAAATATCTATGGTCATTATTACGTCCCTAGGGCCTTCGTAGGCACTGCAGTGGTCCAAGTACTTGGAATTGGAACAGTTTTCATTGGTGGAAGGCTCTCTTTGTTTCTGGAATTAGAGAGGGAGAGAGAAAACAATGAGACACATTATATGGAGATTAACTGACAAGTTTGTTCCGCTAAAAAGTTTACTTTAAAAAACTCTTTATTAATGAGGGGATAGTGTTGGGTATACATTGTAATGGCTTAGGTTTTAAGATGCGCATGTTGTTAAAAGTTTATTACACAATCGGAAACTATTTAAACACACATCGCCAATGTGTTACCCCAGCAGCTTATTGGTTATTTTTTATAGTCCAGGGTTCACCAATTTTTTAGCGCATTTTCGAGAAGTCGAATGCGCTATTGTATCCGTTTTGTCCGTCCGTCTGTCATCACCCTAGATCTCAGCATCCATAAGTCCTAGACCCATGATGTATATATGTTTTTTGTATGTCCTGACCTGCCATTTGTGCATCAACACTCAGTTAATCGATCCGCTAAAAAACCCCGTTAAAACTACCAAAAAACATTGCGAATCGAGAGATAACACTTGGCGCAGGCAACAGCCGCCATTGCCGAAAGTCGAATACATCGTTTTTCAAGCATTGAAGAGTTAAAGTTATTGGTTAGTGGTGCGAAAGCGTGCAAAAGAATTCGGTTTTTTTTGTTGACGTCATTAGAATATGTGTAAAAGTTTAGAGAGTTTTACGTCATCATTTGTGGTGACTTCAATTAAGATCTTAGCGGCCCAGGGGCAGAAATTGAAAACTTTTTCGAAACAAGCTTCAACATTCAACTACTTTCAACAAGATTGGCAACCACGATCTATCAAACAACAATTGATGGAGTATTTGGGCGATTAGCTGATTACAATTTAGAATGTTTCATTTATGAGTCCTATTTCAGTGACCACAAACCACTTGTAGTTAGATTAAAGAGAAAATAAAAAATTTTAAAATGTAAAGAAATGACTTTTAAATAATTTTTTTTCAGGTATATTCATTACACAAGAAAATTCATAAAAATATGTCTAAAATCTAAACACAATTACTGATAACTACATAATGCTGATATCTAACATAAGTACTGATACATAATACGAAAATGCGCTAACACGTCCTGAGTCCAAAAAGGGACCAGGCTTAACATGATTTTTTTTTATTACGATGGGTCGGAAAAAGACAAAATGGCGAGCGTAGACCGCTTAAAATATATTGTGTAAATCAAGTTTGAAAAAACAAAATTTCTGAGAGAAAAAGACTAAGATAGTGATGTGCAAAGCATGAAAAACAACAACAACATAACACATTCATTTACTAACACAATTTATCAAAACATCGGAAGTTAGCAAAAAAAATTCATGAAATCTTTTTGTGCACACATTGAGGACTGAGTACAACAGGTTGGAAGAATAAATAATAAATGATACTGATACTTTAGTTGAGACAGGATGAGAAAGTCAAATACTATCATGTGGTCCGAATAAAATATCTATGGAGGTCGTCTGCACACGCCATAATCATAAATAGTTTGACAAGAAAGTGCAAACCAGGGGAGATAAACCTTTGTGAGTTTGTGTGCCAATAGTTTCATTTTCGAAATTATAAATATTGTTGTGTGCCAAGTAGGCATTCATGTGACATAGCTAATCTGTAATGGTTTTGACATGACAAGTAGGCTTACATGTGACATAGCTAATCTGTAATGGTTTTGGTTTTGACATGACAAGTAGGCTTACATGTGACATAGCTAATCTGTAATGGTTTTGACATGACAAGTAGGCTTACATGTGACATAGCTGATCTTTAATGGCTTTGACGCGCCGAGTAGGCTTACACTTACATGGGACATAGCTAATCTGTAATGGCTTTGACGTGCCAAGTAGGCTTACATGTGACATAGCTAATCTGTAATGGCTTTGACGTACCAAGTAGGCTTACATGTGACATAGCTGATCTTAAATGATTTCTGTGTTGACGCATGCAACATTTTTTGTTGTATCCAAAATGGCGCACGTGTCAGGGTTTGCCAACCCTGGTCTAAACATTGTATTAAACACTCAGATGGAGGCTTTTAGCAATGACCACATCACCAGTACCGTAATTTGTTTAGGATCGTTTCATTCCACCAAATGGGAGGATGAACCATTAACGTTTTAGACGTCCTAATAACAAGGCGAATTAACATTTCATCGCTCGCATTATCTCCCGTGGAGTTTATCCTTGGTAATCGTTACCGGTAATGAATGTTTGGATGCATTCAAAGATCTTTTATTTGTCTGATCGTTGACTTAACCGGAGTACAGCACAAGTCATTCGATGAGTTGTTTAAATTTAAAAAAAATAATAAATGGTCTTTGTTTAGTGCTAGTGCAAGATTATTTTACCCATTTGTAAAATAATTATCTTATTGACAATGCGTAGCATGAGATTTAAAGGTCAGTCCATCAATAAAATGAGTTACGCATTTGGTTTTGAGAGTCCAGCGATGAGTTGGTTGATAATTGGTTTGAGTTTACAGAACTAGGAACATTGAATAAATGTTTGCCATCATAGGAAAACACCGGGGCGTTGTTTAAAATAAACTTCATTAAAGCACGTCTAGCCGACTATAAATAATCTGAGTTTGTCGTTTGATGACGGGCTCAAAGACTCAATAGTAATTCTATTATATCGGGGTAATACTAACAATCAGGCTTGTCCATAGGAATGTTTTTCCCATGGGATGGGACAGGCACAAATTGCCATGGGATGGGATGGGACAGAAAAATATGTCCCATGGACAAGCCTGTTAATAATTAATGTGGGGCCCAGTTTATCACTGCTTTTGGTATTAGAGATGTAAAAAAAATAAATGTTGTCTGTTACCCCAGTTTTGGGACACCCAATTCACCAAAACATTTGACATACAGGACACAAAAAAAAACAGTTGTATAAACTCCATTTGAGCTCGTATTTTTGCGGATAAACGACTAATCTAAAGTGGGCTCCTGTCTTAAGTAATAAGGGGTGGGGGCGGGGGATGCAATTGTGACGAAGGCCCTTGCTTTAATGGTGGTTAAACATTTTTTAAGCGAGTTGTATGTAGACTTTCTCATGATTGTTTCTTAGTGCTTCTGCCAACTTACTGATTTTCTTGACAACCACGCATCACGTAAGTGGGTGAAGTAAAAATTGTCAAAGACAACACCTCGTCCGTTAGACAGTCTCCCATCTCTGATACAACCAAGAACCTGGAAGAGAGAGAGAGAGGAAGATGAAATAGGACATCTTGTATATTTTATGATTAGGCCTGTCAACGGGTACCCGAGACCCGGGTACCCGTTGCCATCTGATTACCCGGGTAGTAAAATTCCGCCCGGGTACCCGTGAAAATGTAACTTCAATGTCTATATTAACGGAGGCCAAACTTCGGCTCCCATTCGGCTTTTTTTATATTTTTTTTTATATATATTTTTTTTTTTTAATATTTTTTTTTACGAAATACTTTTTAAATGAAAATGTTTGTTTGAAATAAATGCAGTAAATTACCTCTAAGGAGAAATATCTGTCAACGGGAAATGTATTTTGATACATCTTTTTCTCTAAACGTGAAACAGAAATCGCCAACACAAAACGGTTTTGGCGCTTTAAAAGAATCATATAGATAAGGAAAATAAAAGTCCTCTGCCAAAAGTAATAATGTTAGAGATAAAAGCGGCTGTTTGTTAGTAAAAATAATCCCTTCTGTGACAGTAACTTCGCTTTGAAATACGCCGATTGATACTAGCTAATGTTTATCTACCCCCCCTCCTCCCTTCATTCATATAAATATAACCCACAACCCTTGCATTCGCTTGTGCTTCTTGTGTGAATTAACACGTGTTGACCTAGAAAAACTGATGTACAAGGTTATCAGTATTTAAAGTTAATAAATTAATCAGTTAATAACAATTTCAAATGGGCCGTGGGACGGGACTGCATAGAGATGAATGATGCCGTATTTGGTATTGTTAATAAAAACATCCCCGCTTTAACCTTAAAGTTACTTAGAAATACTCCGAAATAGGATTTCCGATTGTAGACGTTGTTTATCTACCCCCTCTCCTCCCCCATTCGATTGTTTTGCGTGTTCGTTACCACGTTTGCCTGCAATTTTTAAAAAAAAAATAATACACCAACATTTGTAATTTTTTTAAAGTCAATAAATTAGTTACTCACAGTCTAAGATGGGTAAGAGGCCATCCATAAATGACGTTTAGCACCTACGGAGGAGGCGGTCATACATTTGTGACGAAGGGGGTGTGTGTGTTTTAGAAATGGGACGTCACATCAAAACGTGCAAGTTAAAATGAAAGTT
Organism: Radix auricularia; assembly: GCA_002072015.1. Lineage (NCBI taxonomy): Eukaryota > Metazoa > Mollusca > Gastropoda > Lymnaeidae > Radix > Radix auricularia. The sequence goes on from MUZC01000021.1 coordinate 575,031, forward strand.
CCACTTAAAAACTTAATATATCATACAGAATAGGACTGCATAAAGCTTTTTTATAAAAAAACAAATTACACAGACTATTTGTGTAAGGAAACAATAAATTAAAGCTTTATTATCGACTAATACAAATAATGGTAGACGTTTCGGCTCATGCCTTCATCA
>MUZC01000021.1:575301-591056 GCA_002072015.1 Radix auricularia
TAAATCTGCCAAAATCACATTACGTCACTTTTAGACGTCGGCCGTGTGGTTACTGTGAGAAATAAGGTGCATGGAAGGTGGCTAGGTTTCATAGTATAGCTGTATGACGAGGAAAATTATGCGATGTTTTGAACGGGTAACCCGGGTACCCGTTCGAAATTTGGACGGGTACCCGGGCAGCATTTTTAACAAAATTGACAGCCCTATTTATGATATACAGCAATTTATTAGTACAAGTACAAGGGTAAGCTACGTGTTAATTGTAATACAAATTAAATGACTTCGCAGATTTCAAGGGACTATCTCTTGTATTAACAACTTTATTGACTTGAGAGTTAATTGATTTGATCCTCGTCGTAACTACAATGGTGAGATGTTTGGTGTAGGAAGGCATGGCATAGACCAATTAAGATATTATGAATTAGGGAGAGAAAATAAGCAAGCAATTCATGACACCCCGTAGGCCTATATGTTAAATTCTTGCGGGGCTATACTATAACTATAATCTCACAAGAACTCAAAATAAAAATGAGATTATAACGAGATTTCATCTTGATAAAAGCATGATTTAAAAATACGTTTAAAATTAAATGCAACAGAATATACGAAAATAACTTTAAACATTTTTGAATAATGAAGTTGATAGTTAAATCATTCACAAAGTAAGATTATCTGACGCTTTGGGTATTTATTTCAGTATAACAAGTGACACATAGATCTAAATTGAGATTCCTAACTTAAACGGATTTATCCCTAACAAAATAGTTTAACCTGTCAGTGGTTTTTAAAATTGTTTTCAAATAAAAGGGAAATAGAAAACAAATAGATCTAACATTTCTATTTGACACAAACAAAGAGCTTTTCAAATGTTATGATTACACTCATAATAACTGTACAGTTAGGAAAAAAAAAGAAGAAAAATAATTTTGTAAAAGTTCATTTTACTGTACGCGTTGATTCGTCATTTGTAGGCTATCAAAATCTACCAATACAATGTCTTTCTTTAGATATTGAAAATAAGGATTCTTTTGAATGTTTCTTTGTATGTTGTGGATTCAGTCTTATTGGTCAAACATAATAAATGAAATATATAATAACACTTAAATCTTATCTTATCTTAGATATACAGACGCTCCTTCTATGCAGAAGATAATTGCGTCCACAGACCATGAGAGATGATCTGTTGGCAAGTGATGCAGCGGTCACAGGCCACGGCTATAGGGGTTCCACGCATTACCCCAGCCGCCTAACTATTGTCTAGTTAGGTACCCATTCGGAGCTGGGTGACTCGGGGACTCCTCAGGCCCCGAGAACAAATCCTCACTTTCGTGTGGATTCGAACTCGTGACCATCAGTGTGACCGTCGAGAGCGCTACCTCTCGACCACCACGTCCCACACATGGACACGCATTCATGTAGGTTGTGAAACATGTGATCTAGTCTTGGAATGGAATCACGGGAAATTATATAAAATTATTGATTGTCAGACCATGCTGGCCTGTGGGGCGAGTGTAGCGGCGTTGACAAGTTTCAATAGCCAAGGTATATGATGAGATTGTGCGGCTAGCACAACGATCAGCTTCCTTTACTTTACCACTACAAATGTAAGGTACCTATCAGCAGAGGCGCCACTGGGCTTGTTGTCACCCGGGGCGGTAGCTCATGGTGTCATTCGGGGCGGTAGCTCATGGTGTCACCCGGGGCGGTAGCTCATGGTGTCACCCCCTCACAACCCAACCCATATAAGTTTTCCAAATTTCCAGTGTCTAATAACGGGAACATACAGAATTTTATATTTTGGTGTCCCTCCCCCGATGGTGTCACCCCGGGCGGCCCGCCCCCACCGCACCCCCTAGTGACGCCACAGCCTATCAGACCTGTGTGGACTCAGGGACATCCTTTGCCACAGAATCAAGCCACTGCCTATCACACTGATTTGATCCCACGACCATCGGTACGCCAGCCACCCCCACCCTGTTTATTATTGCCGTGAGATCCAAATAAATAATCTTCAAGCTACACACAATTTTTACTTCACTTCAACTTCAACCACAATTCATCTCTTACCGGGACGGAAGTAGCAGCCAGGCCAAGGGCAAGTAACACGAAGCTGGCCCCATGACAAACCCAGTGACTGACCGGCTTGTAAGGGAGGTAAACGTCCATCAGTGTCCAATAACCTGTCACATAAACAATAAGTTTATCAGTTATATTTAGAAAGCTGCTCTAAACAAACATCAAGTAATCGTAGAGTACTACAAGACTACAAGTACAATACGCAACTAACGTAAAAAGACTGAAACTGAAAGTCTTCATCCTCAACGTGTAGCTTAACGTGTATTGTTAATATCAACATAATAATTTGAGAATTTATATAGGGCATTGACCCCATACATGAAGCCAAGCTGACGTCATTAACTCCAGCCGTCTCATGTTCCCAGTAGTTATGATATAAGGTGGTTTTTTTTTCATAAATTACGTCAACAAATTTTGGGCGCAACATGTTTACCTCGCCCTTCCCCTTGTCACCAACTTTTCAAATTATCGGACACCCCCCCCCCCAACACACACACATAAAAGTATAAGGTGACATTTAATTACCCTGAGCCCTCCACCCCCAAATAAAAAAATAAATAATTAATAAAAATTTAAATGAAAAAATCATGTTAAGCCTGGTCCCTTTTTGGACTCAGGACGTGTTAGCGCATTTTCGTATTATGTATCAGTACTTATGTTAGATACCAGCATTATGTAGCTATCAGTAATTGTGTTTAGATTTTAGACATATTTTTTATGAATTTTCTTGTGTAATGAATATACTTGAAATTTTTTTAATTTAAAAGTCATTTCCTTACATTTAAATTTTTTAAATTTTCTCTTTAATCTAACTACAAGTGGTTTGTGGTCACTGAAATAGGACTCATAAATGAAACATTCTAAATTGTAATCAGCTAATCGCCCAAATACTCCGTCAATTGTTGTTTGATAGATCGTGGTTGCCAATCTTGTTGAAAGTAGTTGAATGTTGAAGTTTGTTTTGAAAAAGTTTTCAATTTCTGCCCCTGGGCCGCTAAGATCTTGATTGAAGCCACCACAAATAATGACGTAAAACTCTCTAAACTTTTACACATATTCTAATGACGTCAACAAAAAAAAAACAGAAAGTAAAAACTCTTCAATGTTTGAAAAACGATGCATTCGACTTCCGGCAATGGCGGCCGTTGCCTGCGCCAGTGTTATCTCTCGATTCGCAATGTTTTTTGGTAGTTTTAACGGGGTTTTTTAACGGATCGAGTAACTGAGTGTTGATGCACAAATGGCAGGTCAGGACATACAAAAAACATATATAAATCATGGGTCTAGGACTTATGGATGCTGATATCTAGGGTGATGACGGACGGACGGACAAAACGGGTGCAATAGCGCATTCGACTTCTCGAAAATGCGCTTAAAACAACAATATGTTAGACTAGTTTACAACAACAACACAAAAGTGAATAAAGTTAAATGTTTAGCAAAACAAAGCGTAACAAATTTTTAACTTATGAACATATTTCGAATTTATAAATACAAAGACTTAGGCTACTCTAAACAGAAAAGGGTTTACAAAAATGTTTACACATTACTCATTTAAATTATGCACATAGATCTATATCATTATTTGATTATTACATTTTCAATTTGAAGCTCAGACTTTTCAGACACAATACACTCTGCCTCTGTTAGAAAATTTTCTATATTTGTGCTTAGGCTACTTGCTTCCATATTTCTAATAAAGTTTCACCAGCATATTTGAAATTTAATTTTTCCAACTCTTGATCAATCGTTCGATCTAGTGTGTCAAGGTGGCTTCCAAAATTTTTTAATGCGGCAAAATTAGTCCCGACAGTTCTCGACTAAGAGGAGCCATTCGCCTTTTTACTCGATTAAACGCGCATTTCTATCAGACGCATTCGTTGCTACAACCGTTGCATCTATATTCTGCTTTAATTCAAGTTCAACAAGAACTTTTAAACAAAGGATTCTCTAAGGAGAGAAAAATGGCATTTGAAAGAAAATAAGCGAATAAATTTTGACACTTGAAAAACAATTTTACGACTTTTATATAAATTGTAATGTACCTCTCCAGTGAGTTATAGCTACGGCTATGTATAACGTACCTCTCCGGTGAGTTATAGCTACGGCTATGTATAACGTACCTCTCCGGTGAGTTATAGCTACGGCTGTGTATAACATACCTCTCCAGTGAGTTATAGCTACAGCTGTGTATAACATACCTCTCCAGTGAGTTATAGCTACGGCTATGTATAACATACCTCTCCGGTGAGTTATAGCTACGGCTGTGTATAGCGTACCTCTCCAGTGAGTTATAGCTACGGCTGTGTATAACGTATATCTCCGGTGAGTTATAGCTACGGCTATGTATAACGTACCTCTGCGGTGAGTTATAGCTACGGCTATGTATAACGTATATCTCCGGTGAGTTATAGCTACGGCTATGTATAATGTATATCTCCGGTGAGTTATAGCTACGGCTATGTATAACGTACCTCTCCGGTGAGTTATAGCTAAGGCTGTGTATAACGTATATCTCCGGTGAGTTATAGCTACGGCTGTGTATAACGTATATCTCCGGTGAGTTATAGCTACGGCTATGAATAACGTACCTCTCCGGTGAGTTATAGCTACGGCTATGTATAACGTATATCTCCGGTGAGTTATAGCTACGGCTGTGTATAACGTATATTTCCGGTGAGTTATAGCTACGGCTGTGTATAACGTATATCTCCGGTGAGTTATAGCTACGGCTATGTATAACGTACCTCTCCGGTGAGTTATAGCTACGGCTATGTATAACGTAGGGGAAACTGGGGTAAAATGGGGTAGTGGGGTAAAATGGGGTTTTGAAAATACACCCTTTTCAGAGCCTCAGAGCATGAAAAAAATTATTGGATTTGAAATATCGCGAGACGAGACGGCGCCATCTTTTATTTTGGTTCACGTTATCATGCTGTATCGTGTTTGAGAGGTAAATACAATTTTTTCAACTTTTTCATCTTATTTTTTGACATTGTATTTTATGAAGCAGCTTCCTTGTAATTAAAGATTTGAGTTAAATCTATTATTGCTGCTGAATTATATTATATATTAAGCAAATAAGACTCTTATTTATACATGAGCATTGTTCTGCTTCGTTTTTTAAAAAAGTTTTATTGTGCCCCCCTATGTTGGGGTGAGATGGGGTATCTAAAAGGGGCAAAATGGGGTATTTCCCCATTTTGCCCCGGTAGTTTTATTTATTTAAATTATGAATATGAAAGGTAGTTTCTACTTAAACATCCTTCTATTTTTTAATCACAAATATTTTTAGAGTATATTTTTATTGTTAAGGCCTAATAGTAATAGCTAAAACTATAAATATAAACTAAGAAAGTCTAGTTTGAGCTAAGTCATCTAAGTAGTCTAGGTAAGTAATATAATTCTGACATTTAATTATAGTAATAGTAGGCCTATTTGTTAAGTTCTTACTGAATCATACTTAAATTGGTGATATTAAAGTTGTTTTGTGTTTGTTTGTTGTTTTTATTTTCAGATTATTAACTGTAAACAATGAGAAATTATAAAAGAATATCTGAACGTCAAACTTGGAATGAAACCGACATGCAGCAGGCAGTACTGTCTGTGATCAATGTCAATGGTGATCATGGGTATAAAAAGGCAGCTGCAATGTATGGTGCGCCCCAGACAACCTTGGAACGCAGAGTGGCTAAATTTAAAAATGCTGATATTGAGGATGCTTGCAAAAAAGTAAGTAAAAGGATTAAACACTATCTAAATATAGGAATTTTCCACATTATTAAATGCAAGAAAAATTAACATGAATAGCCTATGGCATATGTTCTAAATAAATGAATTTGTATGAAATTAATCTTTATTTAGTTAATGCTAATTTGTAATTTTAATTTCTTTTTCAGGGCTTGGCGCATTCAACACCATCTTTACATTGGAAGAGGAGGCAGAACTTGTTCAGTATGCGCAAGAAGGCAGAGTTGATGGATGAAGCACCTCCTGGTGCTTGGGCAGAATGCCACCCAAGTGGATGGATCCAGACTGATTTATTTATAAATTGGCTAAAGAAATTTATATTATACACAGGAACCACAAAAGATTCACCCGTTCTTTTAATATTAGATGGACATGCGACACACACTAAAAGCATAGAGCTTATTGATATTGCCAAAGAGAATGGTGTCATTCTCCTTTGTTTGCCTCCACACTGCACTCACAACATGCAACCTCTTGACATCTCGTTAATGAAACCCTTGAGTACATTTTATGACCATAATTTAAGGAAATGGTTAAGAACAAATCCTGGGCGTGTAGTAACGCAATTTCAAATTGCATCACTGTTTGGTGCATCATATCTTGATGCTGCTACCATGACTAATGCAATCAATGGATTTAAAAAGCAGGTATTTGGCCAGTGGATAGGTCAGTATTTACTGATGCTGATTTCATGGCAGCGGAAGTAACAGACATGAGCATTATCTCTGAGGATACAGAAAGTTTTGTTACCACGGATTCAGCCCCTACCACTGTCTCTGCTCCTGCCACTGCCACTAAACCTTCAGGTAGTACATCAACCACTGAACCTTCCACTTCATGTTCTGGTAGCACATCCACCGCTGAACCTTCAACTTCATGTAGCACATCAACCACTGAACTTTCAAGTTTTGCAATCTCGCCACGACATTTGCTGCCCATCCCAAAACAAGCAAAAAGAAAACGTATTTCCAAACAAAGAGGAAAAACGGCTATTTTGACTTCTTCGCCTTATAAAAAATCTTTAATGGAAGCCAAAGAAAAAAAGAATCAAAGGCAAAAGAAATCTGTCAAAACATCGAATGAAGATACAGCATGCCTCTATTGTGAGGAGCTTTACTCCAGCAGCACAGAGAGTTGGGTCTCATGTACTGAGTGCCAGAGATGGGCCCATTATTCTTGTGCAGGCATTGATGAAAGTAACAAAAAACCTGACTTTTTGTGTGAGCTATGTACCAGCAGTGATTAATCATCTTGTTTTTTGAAATCTTCCTTTGACCCCATTTTGCCCCACCCATAACCCCGTTTTGCCCCATGCTTGGGGTAAAATGGGGTTTTTATGTTACTTTTTNGTACCTCTCCAGTGAGTTATAGCTACGGCTGTGTATAACGTATATCTCCGGTGAGTTATAGCTACGGCTGTGTATAACGTATATCTCCGGTGAGTTATAGCTACGGCTGTGTATAACGTACCTCTCCAGTGAGTTATAGCTACGGCTGTGTATAACGTACCTCTCCAGTGAGTTATAGCTACGGCTGTGTATAACATTGTTATGACGTCCTCAAAGGCCAGTTGGAACAGCCAGTGGGTGCGCTCCAAGTAAACTGACGTGCGTCGTATTGGGACCTGCAACATGGCATCAGTGTAATGATGTGGTCAGTGAGCGGCGAGCCTGATGGTAATATCATTATTTTTTCAAAGATTGAAAGCCCAAAAAGTCCATTTCAGACCAAACACATCTAAGCCAACATGTAATTTTGAACTAGATATTTAAAAGATTAACTTAGGTAGACATGTATTTATTGATTCTAGCATGACTTTCATCTGACGTCTTATATTTTATTTAGGAAATAATAAACATAGCCTGAAGTTTAAAAAAAAAATAGTTATCATATACGTATGTCAAATAAAGAATTTTAAATTACACGCAATTGAACATCGTACGTAATGGGTGTAAAAAAAAGAAAAAAAGTTCTGACTAGTTAATTTTACTTCAGATTTCACATCAACTGGCTTTATGTGCTTTATTGTTCCCAGCAAAATGTCCATGCTTTGTTGCGATGTACAAATATAATAGGACTAGCAAAGTAACCGCTCCTTGTAGACGTATATGAAAACCTCATTTGAAAACAACAACAATAACAAACTATCATTTAGATTAAGGGCAATGTTCATCTCTAAACTGAGCAGAAATTCCTCGCGCTAAACACATTCAAATATCTTTTCATTTCCTCGAAAGATCCTTTATTTTAACACAATCCTATACACATATTTCGACATAATCTCGCCCCCCCCCCCATAGTACCACCACGCAGAGGCGTCACTAGGATTGGTGTCACCCGGGGCGGTAGCTCATGGTGTCACCCCCTCATGATTTAATCCATAGAACTCCTCCGTGTTTTCCAGTGCCAAATAACGGGAATATAGAGAATTTTATGGTCTGCGCCATTTCTGGAATAAAATTACATTTTGATTTTCAACGCGTAACTGAGTCAAATGTTTTTAAAAGAACTAACCTTTCAGACAGAACAAAAAAAAAAAAAAAAAAAAAAAAAAAAAAGACTTTTCATCAAAATTATTGGAAACATATACAGAGGCGTCACCAGGGTTAGTGTAACCCAGGGTGGTAGCTCATGGTGCCACCCCTCACTTCTTAACCCGTAGGCCGAGTCCGAATCCCCCCACCTCCTAGTTACGCTCCTGAAGAGGAGAATGAGAATGAAGATTTTTAATAAGAATTAAAATTTACCTGAGAAACAAAGAGTAGACTGGCCAGGCCGTAGCTGATGACCAAACTATAGACGCCGCTCATAGACTTGACGTCTGCCGATAGTTCCATGTCCAGCACTTCCCACAATCCACGCCAGACGGCTATACCAAGGGAGTCAATCACAATGACGCTGAACAAAGAGTCGCCTATCTTTGTCCATGTACCTGACTTAAAGTTTTAGTAGAAAGGGTCAAGGGTCATTTTCCAACCAGACCATCATGCTTCATTTTCTAAAATTCAAAAGCCATGAAAGAAGTTTTAAAAACAATATTTTTAAAGTTAACTCTTTGAGTTCAAAGATAGACAACTTCCCGTCTGAACTTTTACTGTAGTTAAAATTGGAGCAGGAGATGGAACCGTGCAGACGACATTTATAAGGAGCTTTTGGAAAGTGGGTATTTTAAATCTATGCTCCACAAGGCCGCCCTCCAAACCCCATAAAATAAAAAAAATTATTTTGAAAAAAAAAACACAAACAGCAAAAACAATTTGGAGTGTTGTCAACTTGGCTAAAAAAGCCTTTAGTTTAAGAATGCGAGTTTTACAGAATAAAACCTAAACTCTGATCGTACCCCAACCAACCAACCATCATACATCCATTCACTCATTCATCCATTTTTCAATCCATCAATCCACTTTTCAGTCCGACAATCAGTCTGTCGCGGTTGGCCTGCCTGTCTTGAGATGATCTGTTGGCAAGTGATGCAGCGGTCAAGACTATAGGGGTTCCACGCATTACCCCAGCCGGTATTGTCTAGTTAGGTACCCATTCGGAGCTGGGTGACTCGGGGACTCCTCAGGCCCCGGGAACGAATCCTCGCATACGCGTGGATTTGAGCTCGTGACCATCGGTACTACAGTCGAGCGCGCTTCCTCTCGACCACCGCGTCCCACAATATATTCAATTATAGTTACGAAGCAGGTTAATGTAAACGCTAAAGTAGAATAGTTACGAAATAATGTTCACCAGAAGAGTAAAATGCGGCGAATAAGTTTGTAACGTGCAGTGTTTCCTAAATAACCACGAAATCTGATCCAAGTTTGTCTATTGTAACATAAACCAAAGACGTACTCACCTTAGCATCAAAATATCTTCCAATCAGGAAATGTTTCTCCACGGGCACATCCATTCGTACAGTTGCAGGGGCGGAGGCGGTCGTCTTGTGGCTCCGCAAGATGATCATCAAGGCGGAGGCCGTGGAGTAGGTAAGAGCCGCGTTCAAGGTGGACACGCCGCTGTACTCATCCAGGAGAACCCAGACGAAACGCCACTGGTTGACGCACGCCCAGCACATGACGTAGCTAAACGTCTGAACGATGACCAGCCTCACGAACTTTGACCTGTTCAGGGCAAACAGAGTTATCTTTTCTTGGAAGAACGACGCCAAGAAGTAGAGCGTGTAACCAATGGCGCCTGAGATCCAGCCCGAGACAATGGGGTCGGCGGGAAATAGGTAATTCTCTGGGATGTGCCACGAGTTACACCAATAGACCGTGACCAGCGGTCCCACCCAGAGATACGCCAATGCAAAGTCCAGCAGTCTCCATAACCCAAAAGGCTGCAGGTTGCTGTCTGGCGTGTTACGCTCTCCGTCAGGGGAAATGAACTTAGATGGCGGGAAATGTTTCGTTGAAAACTTGTTAAGATTTTCTTTCGAATCCCTATTGTTGTTATTGTTCAGGGGAAATGACGCATAATCATAAACGTTGTTTTCGTGCAATTGTTTATCTTCTCTTTGTGTCCTCAGAGGCGAATACTCAGATAGTGAGGACGCCTTTGGTACTGAACACGACGGATGCGCCGAGGACTTGTCGTGCAGCAGATCTGTGGATTTGTTCATGTTTGACTCTCTGTCAAAACTTTTGTTGATTGATGCGGGCACGAAATTGAACTTCCTCGCTCGCCCGTTTAAATATTTATTGGAAGTGTCGTTCTTTGCAGTGAAACAATCTTCCGTCAATTTCGAGTAACTTTTGCATTTTCTTGGCTTCAGTAGCGGGTCTTTGTTGTCTTCAGTTGAATGTGTACTGAGATAACTGCTGGAGAATTGTGTTAATCCAGCAGGGTAGGTCAAACACAGCCTCGTTCTGAAACTTCTTGAAACTCTCAAAGTTCTTCTGAGAAAGCTTCGCGACGAATTGTTTATATCTCTGCTGATCTCATCTGACGGTGAAACGTTTCTCTCAGAATCGGAACCAGCCGATGCTAGAAGCGGATACATTTGCCGAGTTGGCAATTTGCCGGTCGGCGATAACAATACGGATACGCCGTCGCACGTTTGGAGAACTGGGACGATGCATCTTGATATCTTCTCGTATTTTTCTTGTTGATAGAAATCATTGCCACGGGTGATGATCGTTTGATGAGAAGCTGCGGTAACGTCCCTGCAATGACTTGTTATCTCGCCTTTACCACAAACATGTGTGGCGCGTGGTTTTATACTGTTTGGTCCTGAGGCGGGTAAGGTGGCTGTGTGACAAGAATGTAATTTTACGGCGTTCGTGGAGTGGATGCCGTTATCAAAGTTACCTAAGTCATCCTGGGCCCAAATTACGCCTGAGTGGTCTGACGCATCCCGTCTTATCGGTGGACGCTCCGCCCGGTGGGGTGTATCATCACCGCCAAACCACTTGATGACCTCCTTATCATTGTCGTCTGTGTGTGCATACGTCACGTCATCAAAGGAGATTTCAGCGTCCTGTACTCGGCAACTGCAACCTGTGGGGCAATCGGGGGCGTTCTTTTCTGTGGGATATGTGATAAAACATAAAAGGGTCAATATTTTATAGTTAATGATAAAAAGGAAGAATTAGATAGATGTATAAATATACATATATAAATAAAAATATAATTATCAACATGTCAAAGGTCTTTTGCTGTTAAAAAAATCGCGCAACTTCTTGTTTGGGATTAGATCTATATTTTAAAAAAAAAATAGATCACCTCTTGTTGTTTTATAAATAGAAAAATGATTTTTAAATCCGAACGATGTAAAAATTAATCATCAAAGACTAAATGCATCACGATTCAAAATAAACAACAACAACAACAACAACAGCAAAACTCTTTATGAAACGGTTACAATACATAAGGAAAGTTATCGTTAACATCTTGTATTAGATAATAATTAATGAAGAAAATAACTGGATAATACTGTAGATCATTAGATAATTTAGATAATGCTCATTATATATAGGTGTGTGTGTATATATATTACATATTTATAAATAATAACCCCCTTTTCAGCCCATGAAGGACCCAAGGGCAGGTGAAGTAGTAAAGGCCTTGTCCGTACTGTGGCTCGAGTTATTGCCACGTTTCGGCAGTCCAGCGCGCTACAACCTAGACCAACGCAGCCCATGGTATAAATATACTCAGACACACACAAGAGAGACTTCAAATTCATCTTCCTTTACTTTAAATCAGATCCATAATAACTGTATAATTATTTGATTGAAAAAAAAAACCTTAGCTGATGAACTCCATTAAGTGGAAAATGAAGATATTCTTGCAACTACACATGACCAATAATCTCAATATCCGATCTTAACAAATCAAACTCTGTGCTTGTAATTGATATTTGAATAAAACCAGTTCATTAAGAAAATCACTGCTGCTGTTTTCGCGTCTATCAATCTCAGGCATACGGGCTGGTATTCCATGAAAGACATTCTGTCTGGTATAGTTGGAGATTTGGCCAGAGAGAAAAAAAAAAGAGAGATAGATTTTTATTATCAGTTAAAGTTAAAGGGCCATAGGATCGCGACCCCGCGTCTGATAAATTGTTTAGTCAGCAGACGACTAGACTCACCGTGATCACGTGACGTGACTGACGTGACGGCAACTCGACTGAGCGGACGTGAGCACGGGGCACTCTCTCCTGTTGTGTGAAAATAGTAATAATTGTTAGTCAAAGAATGGGTCATTAGCGATCATACAACGGCGGCGATAATTTTAGCTCGTCGTCCTTTTGGAATACGCTATCAGAGGCGTAACAAAGACTAGGCATCGGTGAAGATTCCAAGGGCGCTGAGGACTAAACCATCAGTTTATTCAAATTTCGTCTTTTCCAACCTTCCGGATTAAACAAATAATAATATTCATATGCCAAGGGTGCCAAAAAATAAAAGGGCCAAGCGCGCGGCAAACCCAGTTACGCTTCTGATTGTTAAAAAAAGATAATAAAACTTATTAGTAACACAAGTGTGGAATGGGTTGCCTGAAGAAACCAGGAAAGCAAACACTTTATCATCATTTAAAACTCTAGTAAGAATACAGGACTAAACACAAACCATAGAAATACGTAGGACGCAATAATCTTCTGTACAGAAGGAGCGTCTGTAACATATAAGATAAGAGATAAGATATAAGCCAAGAACAAGATGATGCTTTTAAAGCTGAGTGGCCGAAAAATTTCGAATCTACAATTTTGCAAACAAGAAAAATTCACTCAAGACATATACTGACGTACTGAGGACTAAACCATCAGCTTAATGCTGACCACTCTTTCTTTCTCTCCCTCTCTCTCTCTCTCTCTCTCTCTCTCTCTCTCTCTCTCTCTCTCTCNATATATATATATATCTATATATATATATATATCTATATCTCCCTCCATCACCATCTCTCTCTCCCTCCATCACCATCTCTCTCTCTCTCTTCATCACCATCTCTCTCTCTGTCACACACATACACATATAATTAAAATGAATTCTATTTTTTAAAAATTTATAAAATACGGCAAAAATAGAGCATTTCACCTTCATTTTCAGATGACTTTTTTACTCTAGAGTAAACGTCCATGACTCTGTGTGTGACAGACGACAGCGTCGTGACACTGCAGTTCTCTCCCCTGTCCTTATCAGCGGATGCATGCTCAAAACAATGACGTCATTAGTCTGGTCCTGGTGGCTTGACTATAAGATATTTGACTCCTGATCTTAAACTGTCTTTATCTGTTACAGACGCTGCTTCTATAAAGAAGATTACTGCTTCCTAATATTTAGGGATGTCAAATTCCGTATAGTTCATTGGGATCTAAAAAAAACAACAAAAAAACTTTTTGTATGTGCATAAAGTATAGTTTTTATTTTTTTTAATTTAGGAAGGAATTAAGAAAATAAATTTAGAAACGTAAATAAATTTTTAAAATATACTAAAGCTTAATGCTGACCAGCCTTCAAACTCCAATATTTGTCTAAGTTCCCCTGAAACTATTGCTACTAAAGTGAAAATAACTCCAATATTTGTGTAAGTTCTCCTGAAACTATTGCTACTAAAGTGAAAATAACTCCAATATTTGTGTAAGTTCTCCTGAAACGCTACTAAAGTGAAAATCCATACAAATAAAGAAGTAAGCCAGCGTGGAAATAAAGTTTGACAACGTAATCACACATTTCGCCATGAGATAAAACTGAAAACTTAAATTTTACATTATGAAAAAAAAAGTCTGCAATTTTTTTCTAACACAATTAATTATTGTTCTGATTATTAATTTTCCAATATATATTCATAATAGCACGATATTTAACAGGGCGGGTCGGCAAACATGGAATCTGCCCCGGGCGCTAAAACCAACACTAAGCCGCTGTTTAGAATATGCATTGATTTTTTTTTGTTTTTTTTTTAAATTTAAGTTTTAAAAAAAATTTCTTTAAAAATTTTCGGTTTAGAGTGTCTATATTTTATAAATTGAAATGAAATATTTGATAAGTGCCGATAAAGTTTGATACACCTCATGAAATTTATGACACCGGATGTTTCTTGGAACGAATATTCATAAATATATTAGTTTTTTATATTATTTTTTAAAATTATCCCTTACAGACCATGAAGGTCCATGGGAGCAAGTGAAGTAGCGCTCACAAGTTTCATTGACCACTAATGAGCATGGAATTGTGTGGTTAGCACAATGCCTAGGGGGGCCTTGCCAGATCCGCGGTTTCGAGCCCGAGACACGGGTTCATGCTACGGTTAGGTAGTCCAGCTCGCTACAACTTAGACCACCGCGCCCCCCTTCTTCATGTGAAGAAGCTTATTTTTTAATTTTTTTTTAAAGTCTAAAACAAAAAATCAACTGAAAAATAGCTGACATTCAATTTGTGTTACTTGTTGGCACCTTATTTTTCTTTGGCAAATATGGCATAATAAAGTCTGCCGTTGAAATGAACAAAGTGATTGTACAGACTTTAGTATGCAGTCCATCATACCTATATCCCGTGTCCTTGTTTATTTTTTTTCCTTTCTCCTCATTTTTTATCATAAAATATGATTTAAGATTTATGTAAGGGGCTGTCCATAAATGACGTCACGCGATTTTTGCCGATTTTTGACCCCCTCCCCCCCCTACGTCACGCGTCGTCACAAAATCGTAGACCCCCCCTCTAAAAGTACGTCACAAAACTTTGACCCCCCCCCTTTTTCAAAAAACAAAAAATAATAAGTGTTTCAAATCACTTTTTGTGTCATTTAAGTATTCATTTAATGTATTTCTACAATGTAATATTGTAACACGCGTGAAGCTAAGTAAAAGACATTAAATAAATTGTAAGCCAAAGATTCTCAAACTTTTACATATCAGACGACCGCAAAGAATTTTTCCATTTCACCAGGTACCGATGCATTCTTTTGCCCGTTTGACATGATTTTCTCTGTACTGATTTGATAGCAAAATGAGGCCCTACAAAACTTAAAGCCCTATAAGATAAAGTATGAATTCAGATTGTCTTATTTAATATATTTTTAAAATAAATGTTAAGTTTCCAAGGCATTGCAAGACAGCTAATGAACAATGCAGCGGTAATGTCAAAAACCATTCGATGTGATTAACCTTCATGATTAAGCTCGTGAATATAACTGTTAATGTTACAAGAATCATTGCATTGTTGACAGACCTAGAATATATAGATACAAGTAAGACAATTCCTCCAATTGATTTCGATCTTTTAATGACAGTTTTCCTACTAAGTATATGCACATCAAAGGCATTTGACCTAAAATTATCACATTGGTATCACGTCTCATGTTTTCTAAAAAAATTATTAGGTATGCGCTGGAAGAGGAAATCGGAAAATAGCCAATACTGTACGAACCCCACATTTGTGCAGGAAAGTAGAGTGCCATCTTGTAAATACAGTAATTCCTGCAAGTTGAGGACTGAAAAA
>MUZC01000021.1:599856-617395 GCA_002072015.1 Radix auricularia
GGGTTAGCACTAATTACTTCAATACTAATATCGTTACACGCGGGAAGCCATGTTATACGTCATTAAATAAATTGAAAGCCATCAAAAACTTAAACTTGCACGTTTTGATGTAGCGTCATAGTTCTTAAACACCCCCTCCCTTTCCATCGCTACCTATCGTCACAAAATTTTGACCCCTCCCCCTTTCCTTGAGTGACATCAATTTTGGACGTCCCCTTGTCACAAGCCCCCAGTAACTATTTCTAAATCCACCAATTACATGCTGTTAATTAACTCACTCTGGTCGTCTGTCGTTGCCTAACTAAATGTGTAATTAATATTTCGCCAATTTCCCGTGGTCGGATTGAGCTGAAACTTTGCAGACGTGTGCAATTTTCTGATGCCAATACATGAATGAAGGCGCCGGTTAGTATGAAATGCGCAAGTGAATTCTAGAACTCTAGCCTACAGACTCAAGATCGATCCCTGTAGATATCCAAGGATATTGACGAAACCATAGGTAGATAAAGTCAAAGTGATAAATAATAAACTATTTTTTTTAAACGTCAAAGTGATAAATAAACTAATAAACTATTTTTTAAAAACTTTTAATTAATATTTGTAGGCTTATTATGCAAACGAAAGCGTATGATTGAACATATCCAAATGATAATTGAAATATATTTATCATACATTAGAGTTTAAATGTACTTATTGGGCCTTTCAATAGTGCCTTTTTGAATGGCTTACTGTTAGCGGCTTACTTGTATAATAAATTGGTCATATACTCTATCTAAAATTTGCACTATTCGCTTCATAACATATCTAATATATACACTACACACCACAGACTGTATCGTATATCTGCACTGCACGCGTCATACCCTAGTGTTTACATTTGATCATTTTTCCTACTCCAATACACTAACAACCTGCAGGTGAAAGTTGAGATGGGGAAGGACGTGGTATGAGAGGCAGCAACATTAGAGGATATAAAAGAGGAATCAACATTGGAGGATATGAAAGAGGAATCAACATTGGAGGATATGAAAGAGGAATCAACATTGGAGGATATGAAAGAGGAATCAACATTGGAGGATATGAAAGAGGAATCAACATTGGAGGATATGAAATGACGGCTTATATTAAACTATATTCCACGCTAAGCGGATCCCAAATATATTCACTGCCATCGCAATTTTATCACTTTTTGCAAGTTCACGGGGAAACCACAGGAAATATTTATCAATGATTTCATAATTTTTTAAATTCTAAACCAGGGTAAAGTGCCCCAGGATTGGAAATTAGCCTATGTAACGCCACTCTTTAAGAAAGGTGATAAGTCCGACCCTGGTAATTACAGACCTGTATCACTTACTAGCATCACATGTAAATTACTGGAACACATAATATATAGCAGAATAGTTAACCACCTTGACAAATATAATGCCCTATGCCCACACCAACATGGCTTTAGAAAGAACAGATCATGTGAAACACAATTGATAGGCCTAATAGATGATCTATCAAAAGGCTTAGATAATAATGATCAAATAGATACAATATTACTAGACTTCTCAAAAGCATTCGACAAAGTTCACCACCTTAGTTTACTCAAAAAACTTAAATACTTTGGAATCTCAGGTCCCTTACATCACTGGATCCAAGATTTCCTATTGGGTAGCAAACTGTAATAATTAATGGTTCTAAATCTACACCAATAAAGGTTAACTCAGGAGTTCCACAAGGAACTGTCCTAGGTCCCTTACTATTTTTAATTTATATAAATGACTTACCCAACAATATCTCAACAGGAACTAAAGTTAGGTTATTTGCTGATGATTGTATAATCTATAGAACAATCAAGTCAGAACAAGATAGCAAAATTTTACAAAAAGACTTAGATGAATTAATAAAATGGGAAACTAACTGGAGTATGTCCTTCCACCCAGAAAAATGTCAACTGCTAAGAGTAACAAAGAAAAAGAAACAAATAAATTCAAAATATTTCATTCATGGAAAAGAACTAACCCAAACTAAAGATGCGAAATACTTAGGAGTCATAATAAATGAGAAACTATCTTGGAATCCCCATGTCAATGAAGTTATTAAAAAATCAAACAAAACCTTAGGCTTTATAAAAAGAAACTTTTACAAATGTAACAAAGATATAAAACTAAAATGCTACCTCACCCTGGTGAGACCTATACTAGAATATGAATCTTCTGTATGGGACCCATCCACCAAGGAAAATATTGATAAGTTGGAACAAATCCAAAAAAGAGCTGCCAGATTCATTACTGGAGAATATTCAAAACTGACAAGAGTAACACCGTTAGTTAAATCATTAAACCTTGAAACACTAGAGGATAGAAGAACCAAGAGTAAATTAGTAATTATACATAAGGCAATAAATTCTAATTTAGAAATACAACACAAAGATAACCTAATACAACCCTCAAATAGACATAAAGTTAAAAACACCTTTCTTATTCCATATGCAAGAACAAACATACAAGTTTTCTTTCTTTCCGTCCGGTATTCGAGCGTGGAATGGGTTGCCTGAAGAAACCAGGAAAGCCACCACTTTATCATCTTTTAAAACTCTAGTAAGAATACAGGACTAAACACAAACCATAGAAATACGTAGGACGCAATAATCTTTTGTACAGAAGGAGCATCTGTAACATATAAGATAAGATAAGATAAGATAAGATTTTTTTAAATTAAAAAATTGACTTAAAATCTTATTTGATTATTTGGTGTGGAGAGTGGGGTGGAAAAAAAAGGCGTAATGGAAACAGGAGTATGAATTAATGGATATAGGAATATGGCATTGGATATCATATCTATATACTATATACATAATTATCCTCATGGTCCAACCATGCCGGACACCAAGCAAGCTTTCTAGCCCCACCGATAAATCAGCTGGCAAGAAAAGATAGTGCAGAGGCCAACGATGCATTCAATTGAGGTCAATTACTTTGTTCTTTCAGAACAAGAGAATGGCATGTATTGCGTAGTGTAGTGGTTATTACAGTCGACTAACACGCGGAAGGTCGTAGGTTCAAGCCCCAGCTAAGATATTTCTTTTTTAATTTTTAAAAATGTTTGTGTTTGTGCCCGTTAATTTCCCACTTTCTTTTCGAACATGACTTCGCAACACGGCTGTTCATTCGCATTGTTCTGATTTCTTCGTGATGTAGTTTTTGTCTGTTCTCCCCCCCCCCACCCCACATTTACTTTCTTTGCACTATTTATGAGCAAGTCTGCGGCACATGCTACGCCGCGGGCCGCATCTAGTAGTAATATAATAATATGAGTAATATGATCTTAAGGATATGACAAGAAGATAAATCAATATGACATTATGGATAAAGTAATATGACATATTGGATATGAAGGATTAGCAAATCTAATATATTATTCCTGGATTGAGATTGCTCTCTTATAGCTTTGGCTAACACCTGGGCCAACTGCTATTCTGCTGGACATTGCCATAGAACATTGTCTGAGCGTAAGACTCACACATCATTTTAACCCTCCCTTACCCCCACCCTTCGGTTATGTCCAGCGAGGGGCACGAAGTCTACACTGTCTCACAAGTCAGGCTGTAAATGCCGGTGTTGTAAAGTACATACACTCCCCATACAAACTCCCCATACACACTCCCCATACACACTCCCTATACACACTCCCTATACACACTCCCCATACACACTCCCCATACTCACTCACCATACACACTCCCCATACACACTCCCCATACACACTCCCCATACACTCGCCATACACTCCCATACACTCTCCTCATGCACTCCCCCCCCCCTGTGAATTTATTTTAAAATAAATCTACCAGTTGGGTGGGGGGCGGGGGAGGAAATATTTACCTCGAGATTAAAATAAATTCCCATTTACTAACGTTTCCCCTGTAAACTAACGACTCCCAAATATCAATTCGTCCATCACACTTTGAATACAACACACAATGATCACTCAAAAACAGAAGAATGTTTACAGTCACACATGTTAACTTGAATACTGTTAATGGCAGGGGCGTACCTAGAGAGAAATGGGGAGGGTGAGGACTAAAGCGTTTGATGCTATGTGACTAATGTTTTAAAAGACAGAATTTTTACTCGTTTTTGCTTTAATTTTTAACAGCGTGTTCAACCAAAACTAAAGTGCAACATTTTGTTGTGTTTCTCATCAATTGTTTACAAAGGCAGTATAAAAACATATTTAAAAAAAAACAATTTTTCGGAAAGGGCATGTGTTGTTGCAGCTATTCTTAGATACGGTGGGGCCACACAATCGCCGTGTATTCAGCAGAAATCCCAAGTGGAAGTCGGTAATTCGGGCGGGGGGGGGGCATATGCATATACCAAGAACTTATCGTTCCGGTTGACACCATACCAAGCTACGCCATTGATTTTTTACACGTTTTTAAAATCTAATTTTGGGCATCTGTTGTGTGTTCCGAGACGGCTACACTAAATGTATTTATTGTTGAAATCCCATTTAAAAGCTCTAGCTACCGACACTTTGACTATATTCTAAAAGTCAACTTCACAATTTTATAAATTTATAAACTTGACCACCTAGTGGGACGTGGTGGTCGAGAGGTAGCGCTCTCGACTGTCATACTGATGGTCACGAGTTCGAATCCACACGAAGGTGAGGATTTGTTCTCGGGGCCTGAAGCAATAGTTAGGCGGCTGGGGTAATGCGTGGAACCCTTATAGCCGTGGCCTGTGACCGCTGCATCACTTGCCAACAGACCATCTCTCATCTGCATAGAAGGCGCGTCTGTATGTCAACACTGCCGATAAAAGACGATAATTATTGTACATTATGTCAACACTGCCGGTAAAAGACGGTAATTATTGTAAATTATGTCAACGCTGCCGGTAAAAGACGGTAATCATTGTGAATTATTCTATGCACACATAGAACGTTTAAATCCTTACCTCAGGTGCTACTCACAAACTTAAAGAGTGAATTGCATGTCCCGCGCGAGACACCTGTCTCACGTTCCCGTATTACTTGATCATCTTTGTTTTTCATTTCATTTGTCTGTTATTAAAAAAAAAAAAGCTTTAAAAATATGCCCCTCTGTGCTTGCGCTCCACTTGCCCTCGACCAAGCTCATGATTGTTGAATATCTTGTCATACACAACGGCAGGCGGCACAAATAAAATCATGAGTCATAAACGTTCATAAAACACTAATTTATAATTGTCTCCATGGAGACTTAACAAAGTCTCCGGGGGAGATCTCATTTCGTGAAATGTGCTGTTAAGTTTCAGACTCTGGAGTTGGTGGTTGTGTGTGTGTGGGTGTGTGTGGGTGGGGGGGGGGCAGAGTTGCGTTCTTATTTGACTCGGCTTCCACCATTGTTCATTTCGTCTCGGCGTTAGCACGTTGTCCGCACTGTCTGAAGAATCCTGGTGTTACTTGTTCCTAAAGGAATCTGTTAGCCAGGTTTTAGCCCAGACATAGGTGAGCGGGTCATCTGATTGTGGTTGGCCCACTCCGGAGTTTGTCTCACGGATGTCCACCTTTTCGCTGCCCTCGTAGATTAACATAACTTGGAGCCCATTGCACTGTTACCTGGGGTTAACTTGTAGATTAACATAACTCGGAGCCCATTGCACTGTTACCTGGGGTTAACTTGTAGATTAACATAACTTGGAGCCCATTGCACTGTTACCTGGGGTTAACTTGTAGATTAACATAACTCGGAGCCCATTGCACTGTTACCTGGGGTTAACTTGTAGATTAACATAACTCGGAGCCAATTGCACTGTTACCTGGGGTTAACTATATCAGTCGATCTTCTTGAAACGTTTCTGATGAATGGACACACCTGTGTTAATACCTTTTACCACCTGGTCACGGAGACGATACATTGAGACACCTGGTCGTAAAGAAAGTGTAGCTACAGGGCGCGACGTACGAACTATGCAAATTACGACCATTCACTATGGCCATAAGAGATTTCAGATTTCCTTCTGCCTAAATTGTACTCATGTAAACTAATAGTTTTAGTAAAACGTTTGTTTAAAAAATATGTTTTATATCACCAAAAAGAGAAATATATGATATAATATAACTAAAATATTTGTTATATCATCACTTTACTTTACTGTAGACGTATAGCGTTCGACCAAATAATGATACACCATTGTATTCGAGCTATTCCGAGCCGAACATGGTCGTAGGTCGAGTATTAGTAGTAAATAAAAACAGCTGGTTATATAGAAGATAAACTGAGACACCTAGTTACCGGAAACATGCCATGCGCATGTCGATGTAAAGCTACTCGTCACCATGGGCAACAGATCAACATTTAAAGCAGTCGGCCTGCCGTGTACAATACATCATTAAAAGCCAATGTAAGCATACAAAGTAATGAAAGCAGTCGCCTACAGTATAAAATACATCATTAAAAGCCAATGTAAGCATACAGAGTAATATAAGCAGTCGGCATACAGTGTACAATACATCAGTCCTTCCCAAACTGTTTAGTATGGTGGACCGGCAGGAGTTTTTCTACTGCACCATGGAACCGGTGCACTATTTTGCCTTTACAGACGTGGTAGGGACATGAGCCCCCACATTGCCTACATCCCTAAAACATATGACATGAAGTCGGCTAGTTGTATGCTAAATGTCATCCAACAATTTTGAAAAGAATAATTCCATGTCTTCACTGGTCTTGATGGTCGTGCAGAAGATAGTCAAAGGCTGGAACTATGAATTGTTTTCTAAAAATGTTGATTAAACATAAAAGGTGTCAAATGTGGGGTCTTATTTTTATCAATGATTTAACAAAAATTAAATAAAAATTAAATGACTGTATCCATGACTATATAAGTTAAAAAGTCAATTTTCATTATTTTGACTTTTTTTTACGTAAAAGTTACTCATCTTATGAAACATTCTAAATCGAAAATAGCATTTTTTTTTAGTGTTTACTGTTTGCGTGTAGATCTAGGTAAGAAACAGTGCTGCCAGCGCTAGGTTTTTCAACCTAGATCTAGGTTTTTCTGACCTCGTCTAGGTTTCTAGGTTTTTTATTTCCAAAATAGTCATAATCTAGGTTTTTTTAAAATTTTTTTTTTATTTTTCAAAGTAAATATTCCATGTGAAAGAAACAAAATAATTAAATATATGCAATTAACATTCTAAATAATTCGATTTTTCAAAAATAAAAATAAGCAGTATATAGCAACTGTATTTTTACCCGCTCTTTGATGTTACATTATTATATCTATCATAATCTATGGCTCTATGCTACTAAATTAGAAAGATGGCGCCATATGTCTGTACAATTCTGGTACAAGATAAAACAACTTGATTGAGCAAAAATATTCAATTTTACTAGACTATTAGAGGCTCTAAAATTTTCTTCTGTCGGCGATGAGACAAAAAACTCTCAAATATATGCGGTATTGAGTATAGGCTAAAGATAATCTAATACAAGACTCAGATATTCATAGTGAATTATTTCAAGAATGCTGATACTGATAAGTTTGCCGAAGGATTTATAAAGATAATGACATATACTTAATAAGTGATAAATAAATTCAAATGTAAGTATATTTTACAAATAGTTATGTAGAATATATTAATGAATGCCAATGCCAAAACGATTTTGGGGAAGGATGGAATGTAGTCATACTTTTGTGAGATTTGTGACAAGGGGGAGGGGGGCTGTTTAAGAACTGTGACGTCACTTCAAAAAACGCGCAACTTTAAATGAAAGCTCCACTTTAATATTTCATTCCTAACTATTTAGTAACGTTTTAAATGGCCTCACACCCTTTACGCTATAGGATTGCACCCTTACACTTACACTGAATACATACTTGAATAATACTTGACAATAAAAATTATTTGAGACATGCTCTGTTTGAAATAAGGGGGTGGGGTGGGGAGCTTTGTGACGTCATTTTTGTTTATTTTTAGCATGCCTAGGGTTTTTTCTCTTTTTTTCCTTCTGATCTAGGTTTATTTTGACGTGTTGGCTAGGTTTTTCCTAAAATAGTCACTGGCAGCACTGTAAGAAAATAATTTCACTATATTTTCATTGCATCCCTAAATAGAGGGATCGAATTCAAGCGGCGTGCCACTATCATAAATATAAAATGTCTCTGAGTTAGGTTTCTCGCGTTAATAAAGTAAAAGAGAGAGATAAATTAACCATAATTTTATAATTAATATATATTAATTTTACAGTTTATGTTACTATAAATAAATGCATTACTTAAAAAAAAAATTAATTTAAATTTTTGAAACTTAAGTTATGTTACTAGAAATAATTTTTAGTAAAACAAGTTAATAATAATATGTTTCAAAGTAATATAAATAACATTTCAAAGGAGTTTATTAGAATTTAACAAATATCTTGTCACCTAAATTTCCACAAAACAACGCCATTGACAAAATATATTTGCTCCGGTGCACTGTGGTGCAGCAATTACGGGCAAATGAATTATAATGCACACCAGATGTTGACAATCTATAAACACTATAATAGCACAAGTCCATTGCTGGCTGGATGATTCGCCAGAAACTAAAACATCCAAGACGCAGTCTATGTATAGATATAATTATGTAGTACTGTGCATACTCGCACCGCAACGCTCTATGCGCACCGAACTTGTACGCAATATTTAGAAGGAAAGGAAGTGAAGAAAGAAGAAGAAACGTGTTTCAGTGTGCAATCTTCTCACTTTATTTTTATTGATTCTTTTTCTTTGTTTGTTTATTTATTTATGTATTTGTTTTTCTTGTTTTCAATGCATTTAGGTTTGTCTTGTTTCTGTTTTCTTTGAACCGCGTTCACTCGCGTTGTTCTGATTTCTTAGTACTGCTGTTTGTTTCTGTTTTCTTTTAACCACGTTTGTGTCCGTCCTTTTGCCGCTTTCTCTGCACATTCTAATTCTATAATTCTGTGACATTAGTTACGCCGCGGGTCGGATCTAGTGAAAAATCTATTTTAAGTGTGTTTTCTTACTGACGAATTATAGAGCCGATCTGTTACATCATCGTCATCATCAGTCCGGTGACCGTTGCGGTCGTTGGGGGGGGGGGAGCGCATGAACACATCAACAGACAACGATCTCCATATTTGCCTACCTTGAGTGGCGGCAAATAGTTCATGCAATTTCATCCCTGTCGACCTCTTTGCCGACCCCCTTCTACTGTGCCTTGAAGGATACTTTTTGTCAGGGTATCATGTGGCAGTACACGACCGAACCATGCCCTCTGACGTCTCTTTGTTGTTGTTATAATGGTTTCTTGATGGCCCGCAATAAAATTGATTCTGCCCCAGAATGTTCATTCGTCTTGTGTTCTAAATAGGAAATCTGGAGAATTTTCCTTATGCATTTATTTTCAAATGCCTGCTACCATTTAGTTAAAGAAAATGATTGTATAATTTTTGTATATAATAATAATAATAAAAAATGATAATTTATAAAGCGCTGGCAAAAAAGAATGTTAAAATTCCCTCTCATGGGGGACCGAGGCCCAAATATAGTTTTTTTATATTTAAAACGGGCTCATCACTAATTCTCCAACTTCCCGTGTAGGTAGAAGCATCAATACATTTAGCCAAATTTGAGTCATCAACTTGACAATGCATTTAGCCAAATTTGAGTCATCAATTATTAAATAAAATCAGCTAAACGTTTCTTCCAACCAAACAGCACAAACCCTCGAGGATGTTTTCCCCCTACGTTAAGTCAAGACTCCAAATTGAACGCAATACTTAACGACTTGCACAACCCTGTTAACTTCTCGCAATTGAGTTGCAGCGTTTGAACCCCCCACCGCTCGTTTTTTTAAAATTTAGCAGCTCCTGACACAACGAGACAATTATACGCCATAGAAGACACAACTGTCTCAAGACGTTGACTGTACGACGCCTGTGTGACGTATCCGGTCCAAGACATTGGACGTTTTTGACCAACGTCTTATAATCTGGCCATACTTAAAAAAAATTGCTTTTAATAACAAAAATTGAACATGATTTGTATGAAAAACAACTTGACAGTGACATCCAATTTCATGGGTGGTTGGGTGGGGGGGGGTAACGGCTTGAAATGAAACGTTAATTCATTTAATTTGTTGTTCTGTGACGTCTTGCCAGGCATACACATACCCTAATGGTAATTCATTTGTTGTTCTGTGACGTCTTGCCATGCATACACATACCCTATTGGTAATTTATGAGACATTCATTGACACTGTGTTTGTCCACAGCACAAAAAAAAAAACTTTGTCTTCAACCTCTTGAATCAATTGCCACATTCCTTTGATGTGAAGGGCTTTGTGCTAAAATTACTGAAGTCGAAAAAATACGCATTTTGAAATATTAAAATGTTAATCATTTTTGTTTTTGTTTTGTTGTCTCTTTGATAATAGCATTTTAATTTTTTAGGTTGCATAAAAATAGGATTTAATAACATAAAAAAAACAACAACTTTTTACAGTAGATTTGTCTAGGCCAGATGTAAAAATATCACTGTTTAGAGTGAACTTGACAAAAATGTCTATTAAGTACTTTTAGCGCCAGGGTGTTCAAAAAGTGTTCAACTATATTTTTTTATGGATGAAATAATTAATATCTGAGATTCCACCACTAATTCAACCAAAGCCAGTTTATAAAATTAAATATTATGAACAAACAATATACTGTATAAGTCTGTTAATTTTGACATAACTTCTAAATCGAGTTAAAAAGTTAGGCCACTCTCAGTAAGACGTGTTTACATTCAAATTTGATCTAAGAGTTATGTGGACTTGTCCACCTGTGTTTGGCTTACATGTTTGAGAGGATTGTGAATATTATGTAAACAGTCAGAGTTATAGGAGAGAAATTTCCCACGAACAAGCTTAACTAATTTGTATGGCTTTTTAGCAAAGAGAGAGAAAGAAAGGAAGAAAGAGAGAGAGAGAGAGAGAGAGAGAGAGGAGAGACATGCAAGTCCCATTAATGAATATTGTGTTTTATTTTGCAGGAAAAAGTTAAACCTTCCCACCAGTCAGTATCTGCTGGCTAAAATCTTTACACTTGGCAAAGTGAGGATTAGCTTAGGATTGTTTCTGTATGAAACACTTTGACACTTGTTAAAACATGCGTCTGAAAAGTCACTTGTTAAAATCAGAGTTTTTAGTCTGTTATTGTCTAATAACTAATAAGGGAATGAAAGGAAACTATTTAGCTACGACCCTAATTCCAGTAGACAGTAGATTTGTGGCGCTGAGAGTTTGAAATGAAGTTTATTGGCATTTTGTAACGGCTTTTAGTCTTTTGCCAATTTGAACAACAATCTTTCTTTTTAATATTTTGTAGCAACAATTCAAAAATAAAGAAAAATAAATTTAAAGAAAAATACGATTTTTCACTTGAGCAACTAAATCTTTTCAGCTTGGTTAAAAAAAACAACAACAATACATGCACATGATTTTTAAAAATCTTTGCCTAGTTGAAAATTACTCATTTTTATAAAGGATTCATCTTTTAATAGAACATTAGCGGTTTACCTCACTATTTCAAAAAATGAGGAGACCTTACATGGGAAGTCACGTGCACTGAGAAATGAGGGAGCAAATACATGGCATGTGCTTCAAAATATTGTATATTTCCTTTATAGTTCCCTATTAAACGACCTAAACACGTCACAATTCGGTCAATTTATAGAAAAAACAAACAACAAAATTAACATTTTTTATTCGGAAAAAAAACAACAACAGCAAAACTTTACTTTACTAATTTGAAGTAAAGGGCTTTCTGATCTCTAGATTCTGAGAATCATTCAGTCACGTTATTTAATATCCTACATGTTGAACTTTTAATGTACCAGTAAATTCTCTCACTGTTCCGTGTAACAATAGAAAAATATTGACTTAAATTATTTAAACATGCCGCCATCGTGAACGTTAATCTTTGTGTGTGGCGGGGCATGTTAGGTTTGTGTCAATAGAACATTAGCTCCACAGAAACATAGGATTATATTGACACACGGGGCTGAACTTTCAACCTATAAAACAGTTACTCAAATGGTAAATGGCTTAATCTGTATATAATTCCCCAGAAATTAGGACAAGCACAAGACGTGAGCAAATCAGCATGACGAATGACCCTCGCTGGGTCGACCAATCACAGTTTATAATTGTAAAGCAGGGATGGTGCAAAAGCTGGAAGGTAAAACCCAAATGCGCATGTCTCGAGACCGAAAATGCGGCTATTTTGTGTCCGTTCTCTAATAGGCATACATGTTCTGAATTAAAAATTGTCACCGCTCTTTTATTTATTTATTATTTGTTTTCTGATAATTTCCGCCAGAGTTTTACAGTCACCAAATATTCGCAAAGACAAATAATAATAATAAAATGATAATTTATATAGCGCTGTATCCCAGCAGGAAGCCGGGCTCACAGCGCTTTACATCAATTACATGGAGATAAGAGATAACAACACATATAATTCATATATTAATTAAATAAACATTCATATCAATATCATACTAACTACATAAATGACAATACATTATACATCAGCTACGTTAATCATTAAAAAATGTTGTTTCATTAATTTTGAAAATAAATTTTGAAAAGATGTGTCTTAAGTGCAGTCATGAAGGACTTAGTAGTTGAAATACTACGAATGTGTAATGGTAGCGAATTCCATTGTTTGGCCGCACAAAAAAAAGACCTTTTGCCAAAGAAGTTGTGACACAGAAAGGCCAGTTTGTAATCAATTCAAGAAAAACTTGAAAGGTAACTTCCCGACAAGATCTAATGGAACAAATCACCATTAGTGCATTGGCCGTAGAAACTGACAGATGTGTCCACTTGGAAGTTAAAAAATTGATGCAACGGTAAAATACAAGATACACGCACGAATAATGTGATAAAAATATATATGGAAGCTTTAATAATGAACAAATAAACAAGAAAAGGTTTCGGCTGATTCTTGAATAGGTAGAAGAAGTGTCAGATGTTACAGTTTAAAAAAAACACTAAAACTGGGAAAATATTTTATTAAGGACTTGTAACCAACCGTCTTTTTATTGCTATTTTTCTTTTAAGTTTGAATAAATCTTTAATTAATCCCCCGTCCGCCCCTATGGCATAGTAGGGGATGTATAATGAAAACTAGTGTATTGCAAGTAAAAATTGACGAAATTTTTCAAAAACTATATGTGTGTGTGTGTGTGTGTGTGTGTGTGTGTATGTGTGTGTGTGCGCGCGCGTGCGTGCGTGCGTGTGTAATTGTCTCTTTTGCCTGAAAGCCCTAAAGTAAATAATCAGAAAATGAAGAGAGAAAGTTCAGAAAGAGAGCAAAATTAAATCTCATTTCCATATTGGGCAATTTTATTTGGAGAAGAGTTACTTTTGATGCAGTAACTTTTTTTTCCCCAAGGCTTTTTTCTTTTCAAGCGGTGCGCAAATGAAGATACGTAACAAATTATAGATCTATATTTTGCTTTAATGTAATTACTTTTTAAAAATTTGTACTAATAATGGATTTAGCCACCTGTAATTGTCTAAGTTTAATTGCACGTGAGCGAACATTTTTCTATTTACCTTAAACCAGGGGTCGGGAAACCATGGCGGGGGGNGGTCCACACAATTGTGTCTATGTGTGACGAGAGGGAGTGGGGGAGTTTGGGAAATAACACGTCACATCAAAACTCACAACTTTAATTAAAAGTTCAACTTAAATATTTAATTTATTTAAATTTATTTTATGACGTTTTACATGGCTTCACGCGCGTTACGATACTAGAGTGCAAACACTAAAGACTAAATACATATTACTTTAACTTAGATGACAGTAAAACAATAAATAAATGATTTGAAAAATCCTCTTTTTACTATAGAAAATACAGCTTCATCAAAGCGAGGCCTTGTGACATCATATTAGAGAGGAGGGGGTCTACATTTTTTTCCACGACGCAAGGGGGGAGGGGGGTAAATTTATTTTTCCCAAATCGTATGGCGTCATTTATGGATGGCACCTTGCCTCACACAGGTCTTCACCTGGAAGGCATCCGTCACTTACATACCAACATTTTTGTGCTTTGTTTAATATGAATTATATTTGTGGCAGTGATCGTAGGCATAAACAATTAATCCAATTATTTACTGTGATATCAAATTTAAATACATGTTTTATTTTAAAAAGTCATTTTCTGACACTATTATTTCAATATATAACATACTACTGCACTATATTTTTGTATCTTTTAAAATACATTGATCATCTTACTTCAGTAGAAACCAGAAGTGTCACGAGGGGAGGTGCAGGAAGGGGTGCGAAGCGCACCGGGTGACACCAAAACATAAAATTCTGTTTGTTCCCGTTTTTTGGCACTGACAGACTCAGAGGAGGTCTATGGGGTATCGTCGTGAGGGGAGGGGGCACCATGAGCTACTGCACTGGGTGACACCAACCCTAGTGACGCCTCTGGTGGAAACATTGACCAATGTGAGCTTTTGTTCTGCATGCGCAAAGGGATTTTTTTACAGACACCCAGTTGTATATTATAGTTTAAAAGCAGCATTACGTTTGGGCACATAAGGATCACCGAATCTTTTCAGAACAAATTTTGTACCGGATACTTACAAGATATTCTGGCGTGACCCAAAAGAAATTGTATTGATGAGGGGTACTTGGTGCTGTGAGCTATACATTGGACTGCCAGGCTGTTCAAGATACGAATGTCGCTTTATTGAATTGCCAGGCTGTTCAAGATCCGAATGTCGCTTTGTTGAACTGCGAGGCTGTTCAAGATCCGAATGTCACTTTGTTTAACTGCCAGGCTGATCAAGATCCGAATGTCGATTTATTGAACTGCCAGGCTGTTCTAGATAGAATGTCAATTTCTGTGAGTTAATTTGAGTAAAGAAAAAGCAAAAGGTTGTCTGATTTTTAAAAAAAAATTGCTTTCATTGACATTTTAATGATAAAAAAAATCTTTAGATTTCTCTTAAATTTTTTCAATAGCGCCGTTCATGTCAATCTAGAATGTTATCTCATTGTAATTTTTTCAATAGCGATCCTTTAATGAGTTGGGAAAGCTATTACTATTCCATAGCTTTGGCGCAGGTGATACAAAAGAGCGAAAACTGAGGGAATCCTTTCTTTGACTCGCTCATTGTTTCCGCCAATATTTTGACCAGCACAGTGGTACCTGGTGGTCGAGAGGTAACGCGTTCGACTGTCATACCGATGGTTCGAATCCACGCGAAGGCGAGGACTTGTGGACGCAATTATCTTCTGCATAGAAGGAGCTTCTGTATATCTAAGATAAAGTTTCAACTAAAGCTCCACTTTAAAAGTGCCCAAAAGTATTAGAAGCGTCGTTATAAATTTCTACAATCTACAATGCCTACCCATTGAACGGAGGCAATACCCTTGTGTAATTGAGAGGACGTTTAACCTTCAATTAAATGGCTGCTGTATTTCAATTCGTTGTTCAAATACTTGTACTATATGAACAGTGGCGTAGCGAAGGGGGGGCAAGGGGGGGCAAATGCCCCGGGCGGCACTTTGCCAGGGGCGGCGAATTCCTGGTCGTTAATTAATGTCTAAGAAAAGAATAAGAAAGTCGAGCTTGTTAACTAAATAAATTAAAATAAATAAGAATTTAATAACAGAAACAAGAATATAAATTCTTCTGATACTAAATCTTCTGTCCTGAAAAGTACTTAAGTAGTATGATAATGATTCTTAAAATTTGACAGCCGCTCCTGTTGTAAAATTAAAACAAGCTCGGGGTGGCACATTGTGTGTAAATGAGGGGGGGGTGGCTAATTCCTCGTTAATTGTCGTCAAAAATGAAAAGCGTTAAAATAAAGTTTTTAAAAATTAAAATAAAAGCAAAGATAAGAAAAAATTCAAAGAAATAACGGAACTATTTCATGTACGTTAACATTTCAAATGCCAGAAATTCAAACTCCCTTTTGAATTTTAAATCTTCTGATACTAATGCTACTGAAGTGGAGAACAAAGGGGTTGAATTAATGTACGAATATGAAAATATAGTTCTGGTATATATAGATGATTCAAGTTTGATTTTAACTTTAAAAAACTACTGGAAGAATATTTTGGCGTACTTACATGGTTTATTCTACCAAAACATTATTATTTTTATTTTAATGTCTTTTGATTTCAAGAATCAACAAAACTAATGAACAAAATTGTTTATTTAATGAAATTAAAACTCTTCACGCATATATATATCCAAACGTACCCACTCATGAACAGTTTATTAAATATAATCTGTTTACATGATATTCCAACTGAAACGAATTCTCTATTCTAGTACACAAGAAGGTTGTTACGCATTCTTATTCATGCCCATAATCGTTTGGAATATCTACTTACTTTACCAGCAAGGCTTCAGAATACAAAATAGTGAAAATGCCTTAGAGCTATTTTGAGATTATTTTGAAAGCTATAGAAAAACTGACAGAGGCAGAAAGAAAAGCTTATCAGACCAACAGACGCAGGAACTTTGCAAGTCACTTTTTATTTTTGAATCTATGTCAAAGTTGTACAAAATAATTTATATATGTATAGTGCTAGAAAAAATACTAAAGAGAGGATGCTCACAGATAAATTAATGGGATATTTTAAAGATGCTTTGAAATTTGATAAAATTATATGTGGAGACCAGTGGCGGATTTAGCTTTGTCTGCGTGGGGGGGGGGGGCAGGAGAATTTTAGGGGGCGCCGCAAAATTTTACTAATACCAGAGCATTGAGTAAATACTAGGGCTGTTAACAATTAATTTAAATTAAATTGTTAACTTTTGAAAAATTATCGATTAATTAATCGTTAATTTCGATTAAAGCCAAACATTTTAATTTATGATGTCATAAGTGACACTCATTTCACGTTCTTGTTGAAAATCTATACTAAATAACACCGGCATGTCTCCTTTATATATCTACTTTTCACCAACTACGCAAAAAGACAAGTGTGTTGACATTAATTGGTTCAAGTGATGAGCGGATCTAATTGACAATATAACCAGCCGAGCTAAATAATCATTCACATGGAACTGAGGAAACTTAAACTGGTATGCTCAAAACGGTCTTGGCAAGGAATGACCTTATCGGATATCGGTGTTCATTAATTTTCCACCATTGTACAGGATTAATTGATTCAAGAACTTCCATCTCCATTTTGTAACGCAGTAATTCATCAGAAGAGCTGTCGTCATTTCTGTTTCAGAGTCAAACTCCATTACTGCCATTACCAAAATTATCGTGTATCTTCGAGAAATTATTTATCAGCTGCATTTAAAAAAAAAATTGTTGACTTTTTGACTTCAAATTATTTTTAAGTGATGGTTAAAAATAATTTAATCCTAAAAATTTTTAAGGATTAGTCGAGAAATTAATCGTTAATATCCGCAGCCGTTTTCAATACTAATTATTAGCCTACTAATTTAGTAAAATTTCCAAATTAACAAACAAGTAAAACAGAAGAAACAATATAAGCAGATATGTTTTCAAAATAGTAACG
>MUZC01000021.1:626018-642610 GCA_002072015.1 Radix auricularia
TGAAGGTTTGAAGGCCACTCTTAGTTCAAGACATCACAGATGAGCCAACATATGCCTTTCCTCCTCAGATTGTGATATCAATGTCTCGCTTTTGTAATATATAGTTCCACAACATGTCCTGATTTTGAAACTGAACGTAAAATGACATCTTATCAATTTCAAATATATTAATGGGCCGTCTAATCGATAATTACAGAAAATACATGTTCATTATCAATTACTGCCGATAATTCAGATGCAAATGATTGAATTAAATCAATCTGCACACCATGATTTAAATAAATTTCGTTTTTCTTTTAAACTCTAGATGACTGTCCAAAGTGGACTCATAGTTGGCTAATAAACTTGTGATTTAACAAATATTTCAAGTATTACTACAACTAACATCACTAAAGTCTAAAGCAAGAATTTTCTCTGTGTACTCTGAATAGCAAACCTTGTTTTGCTAAAAATGAAGAAAAACGTCACGTTTATCATTTGTTTCAATATTTCTCTATTCTTTTCCACTTAGCGACGTTCCTGACTGACCAAGCCAGATATTACAGTTTTGAAATACGATATTTAGCAAGCCAATATTGTCGTATTGCAGTTTAGAGTTGATGAATTTTTCGTGTTTAGCATTCTTTTTTTTTCTCTGGTTACACCTCTGGTTACTCTCAGGGGGGCGCCATTATAGACCCAACTGGAGCGCGGGGGCGGGGGCGACCCGCCCCCCCTGCCCTATAGCTAAATCCGCCACTTGTGGAGACCCCATCCTTTATATTGAATATTCAAGTACCAGATAGCAAAATTTTGGTGATCCAAAATATTTATCCATGTTATTTAGAAAAATTGAGAAGAAAGTTCTATTATTAATAAGATGAGATTACTGTAAAATGTATGTGTGATTTTAGCTGGTATGTAGAATTTAGAAATATTATACAATTTCCGTACACCAGGCAATCTGTTGGACTTTGAAATATTGCCTTTAAATTAGAGAATTCAAATTACATTGTCAAGTAAAGACTATTTTAACCCACCAGTTTAAAAAAAAAAGAATTAATGATATAAACACCACTTGATTTATAAAAGTTTATTAGGATATTTAGGCTCGAAGTTACCTCACCTAAGATAATATAAATAATTTGAACATTTCTTACAATATTCTTAAGTGATGCAAGGTCTTAAAATAGCTTCTCTAAAATGAAAATAATTAAAAATTAATTACAAGCAATATTACACCAAAATTTTCCAATATATTGCTATTTCAATTTTGGCTATTGAGGATGGCAAGGATTAATACACGAAAGGGGGGCAATCGGGAAAAAACAGAAAATTTAAATTTTTTAAATAAATTAAAGAAATAAAGCTTTTCCTTTTATCTCTATTACTGTGTCTTTATTACTTTCTAGTAAAAACTATCTTTACTTTACACCGTTAGCATATTTTATGGCGGGGGGGGGGGCGGCAAATTTTGGTTTTGCCCCGGGCGGCACATACCCACGCTCACGCTACGCCACTGTATATGAAACATTTTTTTTTACATATTACAAGTAAAGCAAAATAACACCCGTGTGCTTCAATTGTTCTGGATGATTTCTTCATTAACTGGCACGAAGTAATACATAGATGGTAAAGACTGAGTAAAGTGTAAACTGGGACTTATGATGAAAAAAAATAATGGATAGGAATGTCAGACACGCCTACCATCCTGTCATTATATGTTGTAATTGTGGTATGGGTGTTTAAAATTGCGCGCATTAATAAATATATAAGTGTTACTATTTTTATGTGAAGCACTGTGAGCCCAGCGCTATATAGTATATATAGATTATCAAATTATTTTTATTTGTGAGCGCATTAATTTTTATCTAGAGCAGCGTTTGTCAACCGCTGTTCCGCGGCACACTAGTGTGCCGCGACATGTTTCCTGGTGTGCCGCGACATGTTTCCTGGTGTGCCGCGACATGTTTCCTGGTGTGACGCGACATGTTTCCTGGTGTGCCGCGGGATTCAAGAGAATTAGTTTATATATTTATAGTCAATATAGGCAAAGAGGTAATTTTTTAAAACATTTTCTAATGATGGTGTGCCTCGGGATTTTTTTTTCATGAAAAAAGTGTGCCACGGCACAAAAAAGGTTGAAAAACACTGATCTAGAGTGTCACCTTTGTGACCTGTTAAAAGAGTTATTTTCATTGGTAATGGGCAGCGCTAGGTCTAGCTGACCCAGTGTCAATGTGTTACTTGCCTGACTCAAGCTCAACATACAGCGCTAGGTCTAGCTGACCCAGTGTCAACGTGAGCCAAATGTTTGTACGCGTCAAGTACAAAAAAATCATCCCACAACTGATCTAATGGCAAATTTACTTCTTAAAATTATATGTAGTGCGTCGGGGCCGCGGTGGTCGAGTGCAAGAGCGCTCGACTGGCGCTCAGATGGTCACGGGTTCATATCCATGGGAAGCCAGGGACTCGCTCCTCGGGGACCAGGGCGTCCCCGAGTCCCACCCAGCTCCAAATGTGTGAAAAGCGGCGGGGCTTTGAGTCATGCCCAATATTCGCGTGTTCTGTTTTTACCTCCCAGAGATCTGCCACAAACATCTTTCATCGGTTTAACGAATTTTCAGCATGCGGGTGTCTGTCTCGTCTTTATTTAAATAACTATATTTGATGGAAAAAGAACATTGCTTCCCCTGTGATGCGATGTATTAATTTATGAGTGAAAGTAGGTCTTCTAAAAAAAAGTTTTGCAGTGAAACAAAAATATTGGAATGAATGAATGAATTATTTTTTAATCAGAATAGTAATAATAAATTTTTAATTTACAAATGTAATGTTTGTTTACATGGTCATAAAACATAAATAAATAACAGAAAAAAAAGAAAATATGTAAGTACATGTAAATAAAATCATGTATTTTCAAGCTTAAAGCCCCATTTTTAATCTCATGTAAGAGGAAGAGTTTTTTAAATTTTATATCTCCTAATTTATACAATTATAACAATTTTTGAAACATTTGTATCACATACAGTTGATACCGTTTACTTATGGTACTAAACATTTGTACAACATACAGTTAATACAGTTTGTTTATGGTACTAATGAGAATTTAGGTTAAAGCCGGAGCTTTTAACTTACAAAACATATTTCATTTCAAAAGGTAAAAAAGCACAATTTTAATGCATTCATTGTTTGTCAATGATTCAGATCAAAGTTTGAAGATGATATAGGAGCTTATTTGTTTTATTGAATATAGTAAATGATTTAAGATCTCTGAAAGTTTATGAACTAATTCAGGTATTTTTTTAAAATGTCAAACTTATTCAAATTCTAACATAATGCTGACTCACATTGACTCACATTGACTCACAGTGACTAACATCAATAAATTTTCTGTTACGGTTTTCATATCTTTATTTTTTAAAATTTCCACTGGAGATTTTAAAACATAGTTTTACAAATCAAATGTCAGACAAGCAGACAGTGACGTATATTAAAAACATGATACTTTTTTAAAAATACAGTAGTATAGTTCCAACACCTTTTTATTTCTCATGGAGCTTTACAAAAAGAAAAAAAAACCTTTGAAAACAACAATGTATCAAAGAGAACAGAACTGCATTAAAACTTTGAAATAAAAGACAAGATACACAAACAAAGTCCGTGATCAAATCAATAAACTAAAGGTTCATTAAAAACAACAACACTTTTTTCAGTCCTTGGCCGACTCTAGGGCAAGTGAAGTAGCGTTCACAAGTTTATTAAGCCACAACTAACAAGCAAGGGATCGTGTGGGTAGCACAATGCCCCGGGGGCCTTGCCAGTACCAAGGCTCCAACCCATGACTCAAGGTCTTGCCACGGTTTGGCAATCCAGTGCGCTACCACTTAGACCACAGCACCCTATTAATAGGCTGATACAAAAGAAGATGTTTTGGCTCATGCCTTCGTCAGTACAAATAACTTACACAAGTATGACAATTATATTTATATTATGCATGACATTTTATTTCATGGAGAAGTATTTAAGTAAAAATAAAAAGAAGAAATAGACACACACAAAAACACAAAGATGCTCGATATGTGAAGAGGAAGAAAATTGGTAATCACAATAAGATTGAGTCTACTAATCTGTGTTGCTAAATGTTTTGTGTCTCACTTTTCCCAATTTTTTCCTGTCTGTTTTCTGTTTTTTACAATAACATATTGATACCACCACACCAACAGTGATCACAAACAGTGGTATGCCAATGCTTAAGCCAAGGGTGAGTTTTTTTGTTGAATCTGAAATAAAGAATTATTACATTATAGTGATATCAACTTGATTTGAATTAAATTGTCATTTTTCATATATAAGAAAACAAACATAAAAATAAAAAATTTATAAAAGTTGAAACATTTTTAAGTCAGGTGCGTCCAAAATTTTTTGCAAATGGGGCCACATTCCTTGGAGTAGAAATATTTGGGGGTTGTATTGAGATTCACACAAAAATGGCAAACATTTACACTTAATTACAGGCTTATTAATTTTATGATAATTTTGTTCTTTGTAATTTGTTATACATGTAGTAAATAGGGTTGTGAAAAAGGGAGACAACACTATCTTGATTTTTCAAAACTTTATAAATAACTTATTCCATCTTTTGAAATTCCTAAATGAATAAAAAGAAGCAAAGTTTGATAATAATGATATTTTTTACTACATATCTTCCAATAAATAAGATGTGTTAAAATTTACCTAGAGGAAAAATGTGGCAAAATGTTGCATTATACCATTATCATATTTTTTTAGCTTTTCTTTTAAATATAATGATATCATTATAGCGAGCAATTCACAAAGTTTTTTAAGACAGTGGGTGAGTGAACATTTTTAAAAGTTCCACATTTGGCCTGCATCTAAGCTATCAAAATACCATTTTCCCAACAAAATTGATTATTCTTTAGTTTAATTAAAAACATACCTCCTTCGTCAACTTTACTCCTGAAAAAAAATAATAGAAAATAATAAATATGAGTTTTATCATAGTTTGACCTTTTCAAACATATCAGAGTTAATTGATGATTTTATTAGATTTAAATACAATGAATATTACAACAACCTGTCTACTTACCTACACACAGTTTCCTCCCCTTGTATTTCACAAAAGTCAGGAGGTGAACACGGATTAATCTTATTCCTTATGTCGCATGGTGTGTCAGTCGGGAGAACTGTTTGATGATGTATTATTTAAATAAATTGAGCAGCAATATTATGTGAAATTAAAGTAGATGGTGAGCTCAATATGAATGAGATTTTTATCCAATGTTTCATAGAACTAAATTTTACATTTTTTAATATTATATTCTTAAACAGGAAATAAGTTGTTTAAGAATATAATATTATTTCCTAATTTTTATTTAAATTCTCATACAAGAAAATCATAAATAGATTTTCCATTGTTAAAAATTTAGGTTAGTTATTCAGTATTCAAAGACGTAATTCTATTAAGCTTAAATTTATTCTTGGGGGAGGAAAGATGATACTTAAATAGTATAAAGAGTGGTTATATAGTTTTTAATGTACTGTTTTTCAAAATGAAAATCTAAAGAAATGAGCTGAAATCAAAATTAACTAATCAATAAAATATAATTCCTTGCTCCCATAACAATTTAAAAAAAAAAAACTTTATTTGTTTTCAAATAAAGCAAAAATATGTAATAGTTGAAAGCTTGATTTCCAGTTATTCACCTCAAAGACATCGAAAAATTCATTTAAATATGGATTTTTATAAAAAATAGAATAGAGCTACAAATTTTAAACAAAAAAGTTAATAATTGTACTTAGATCAATATTTATTTGGATAAAAATTTATTTTTTAATAACTTTGCCTTCTTTTTATTTCAACCAAAACAGTAGTTTATAATAAATACATATGCATAGCACATGTATGTTATATTAATTATTTAATTTTTAGCAAATTTAAACTAAAAGCTCACTTTCTGTGCCTCTGAGTGTTGATCTCAACATAAGAACAGCTAACTTGTCTATTGTGATGGTCACTCCACTTCGCATTATTTCCACAAATACTGTGGCTAACTTTATTTCAATATACTGGTCAGTGTTATTATTTGTTGATATGGTAATATAACTTTCAAAAATAAGACTTCCTTGCCTGTAGAGGTGCACAGCATTTACAAAAAACACTTTTAAATCAATTAGGTTTTAACAATATTTTTGTTTTTATACAATACAAAAAATCCTACTTATAATTATTGTGTGTTTCAATAATGTTCATTAAAAAATAAACTTAAGACTTAGAGATATTTTTAAATTTACTTGATGCTTTGTACATTATTTTAATTTTTAGAAATTTAAAACAATATCATTGAACCTAAAAATTTTTATAAATGATTTATTAATTTATTTAGTTTTTCTTCTTACAATAAAA
The DNA here is from genome assembly GCA_002072015.1 of Radix auricularia. Classification (NCBI taxonomy): domain Eukaryota; kingdom Metazoa; phylum Mollusca; class Gastropoda; family Lymnaeidae; genus Radix; species Radix auricularia. The sequence continues at coordinate 632,428 of MUZC01000021.1, forward strand.
AGCTTTAAAAAAAATTATGTCATTTAGAGAATTTTCAATAATTTTCACTTAAAAATTGAGACTAAAAAATTGAATTACTAATATTCCGAAATTACTTTATGTATTGTTTCAAGCTACAGAAATATAATGTGAATGCTCTGTAATTTTACAATTCTTCCTTCCTTAGAGTTCCCATATACATTAAGAATTGCTGCATTTACCTTAGATTGAAAATAGTCACTGACATAATTGAACTTTCAAGTCCTTTCAGAGTCTCAAACAACTAAAAAAAAAATAATAAAAAATGATGAGGTCTTATTTTTTTAACATAATTTCTGATAAGTGGCTGGGGAAAAGTTTTAACTGTAAATAATTGAAATTGACTTTTAGTCTGTTATATTTTCACACTGCAAAAGAACAGTTCCAAAAAAGATTATTTAGCTCATGATTTCAATGATATAAACGTCAAGTCATTTTAATGTAAATTATTAAATTAAATGACTGTTTGAAAAGTATTTTATTTAAAAAGAATATTAAGGAGCTTGGGTTTTAGCATAGCTTCTAAAAGTGCTATACAGGTAGATCTCGAGTTACAACGTTGATCCGTTCTTGAGAAACGTCTTAACCCAAATTTCAGTGTAAGTGGGAACATTTAAAAAAAATATAATACACTGTATAAAGTATATAGAGTACAGTACGTATAGTGCTATAAACAAATTTAACAGTTAGAGAGAGAGAGAGAGAGAGATTGTGTAAGCAACCAAAATGACATATGTATTGAGGCTGAGCGAGCTTGTCTTCCTCTCCTTCGCTATAAAATACAATTAAATTTTAATAAATCCCAAAGTAAGAGTATGAAGGTCATATGCCCATAAAAACAATAATTTATGTTTTTAAAAAAATATAATTTTTCTTGTTTACTATAAGAACTTCTCAAACACATTATTATCATTACCCCTTTTTGCACAGATTCTGTAAGCTTTTTGTAAACGTTTGACTTTTTATCAGTCAAATCTAGGGCTGATGGGTTATAATCCAAAGTAATCGTCGTTGAAATTGTGTGTGTCCCTGGTATTTCTGTTCTCCAGATGAAAAATAAATCAATCTTTATTATAAGACTTAACAAAGGAAATGATAATTAAAAATTAATAATAAATTTTCTAGTTTATTCAATCTTTAATTTTAAAATTACTTTTTTTTTATTTTCTAATAATTTAAAAATGTTGAAATGCAGTAAATTTTAGTTATTTGTTATTAAGTATACCTACACTAACTTGCCATTAAAATATATCAATTTAGTTCAGATACTTTGAATGAATTATATGCTATTTAAATTTATAAATATGTTTTATGTTATGTTATCCACTTATTAAAAATTTTTTTTTTTAAAAGGCCTAAAAAACAAAAAAACAATAACTGCAGTAAAAAAATAAAATAACATAACTTGACTTCATAAAGGTATGCTGCTTGTGTTAATAAACATCCATATAATTATTTTACCTTTACATTCACATGTACTGCAAGACTTTGTGTAGCCATTGTTACATGCACACTGATATCCTCCAGCATTGTTTTCACAAACTTGATGAGTAGTTGAATTACAGTTGTGAAGTTCTTCATCACATTCATCAACATCAATGCTACAGTTATCCCCCTTCCAACCAGGTTGACAGGAACATGTTCCATTGATTGGACTACATTTGAAATGTTCTCCACAAGAACATTGTGATGCACAAGCTTGTCCATAGTGATTGCTATCACATTCTGAAATAATTTAATTCATTTAACATGCACATATTGTATTTTAAATATTTAAAGGTATTAGAATAAAATGGTACATTTATTTGTTTGAAATTCCTAATGTCTTTTGTTTTTAAATTTTTTTTTTCTCATGTCATTTTTTGTTTTAAACAAAAACTAAAATTTGAAAAATGGCTCAATATGATCATAGCCATAGCTTAACAGTTAAAATAAGAAGCTTATAAAACATAAAGCTAATACAGTAGCATTTTCTTTAAAATCTGTATTAATATTATTTAATATTGGGTCTTACATTGGGTAGGTTCTAAGCTTACAGCTAATATTAAATTAATTTGGATTTGTTATTGTGTTTTAAAAAAATTATATTTATTTGTTTATTTCTTAAAAATGAATTTGCTAGACTTTAGGAAAACAATTAATTTAATTTACATTTTTTTGCAGCCCCATCCATGGAAAATCTGAAATTGTACAGGGAGGTGAACTAATCTTGCTAAATCTGGCTGCTTCATTTACTGCCATAGTCTGGGCTACTGTTCTAAATACTTGCAATAATAATAAAATTAGGTCTAAAAAATTTAATTTAATTTTAAATGAAATGAAATTTGAAAACTTATGTTTCACTTTTTATAACTGAACGAAGATAAAAGAAAGAATATTATTATTTACCTGCACAGATATTGTCCTTTTCAATAAAACCATTATTACAAACACAGTAAAAAGAGCCAATTGTATTTAGACAGTAAGCATTCTCTTTGCATGATCCAGACTTATCAGCACATTCATTGACATCTTCAGTACAGTTTTCTCCCTTCCATCCACTTTTACAACTACAAGTTCCATCAACTTTCCCACACAATTTTGTGTTTGACATTTCACAGGAACAACTTTTGCTGCAGTTTACTCCGAATTTGCCATCAACGCAATCTGAAATTGTTTAATTATGTTAAAAATTAAATATCTTTTGGTATATAAATTGTAGGTTTCTTGTATCTAAAGAAACATGAGTAAACATTTCAATTGATAACAAGTTTAGCTTGGCCTTCTAATAAGAGCAAGATGTGTTAAGTATGATCAACATTTTGTGTGAGAATAGTAACACCATTAGTAAAAACATTTTCTACATTTGTTCATAACTTATACTTGATTAGGTTATTATTTTAATTTGTTACTTCTGAGACCCCTGTTGTTTTATATTCAAACTCTACCTGTACAAGTGATTCCATCAGCAGCCAAGTATCGACCACTGTTACATAAACATTTCAAAGATGTGTTCCCTTTAGTTTCTATACACCCATCAGTACACGGGCTGAACTCACACAAATCTAAGTCTGAAGACAAAGAAAATAGATTTATATACACAAACAGGTACATTGAAATTTTATTTGTTAAAAATTAAATATAACTCAGTACCTTTCAAAATAGTGTTACTAACACTTGTGCGTATGCAATTATAGTGTCCTCATAAAATAAAGAATGATACATACAATTTAATGGGGAAAACCTACAAATAGAAATTACTAAAATTTTAAAACATTTTCAAAATTGTATAATTAAAACATGGTAAAGTATACTTATATAGTTTACCATCACATGTAATGTTGTCCTTTGCAAGGATCTTTCCTTTCTTACAAAAACATGTGTCACTGCCATGGATGTTGGCACATTTCTCAGAACAGACAGAAGTATCAGCACAAGGTTTGTCAGCTGGGATGAGAACAAATAACCAATAATAACAAAGTTAATTCTAAACAAATTCTGTTCACCATGGAATTCACTTTCAATTAGTTTATTAATGATGCATAAAGCAAATAAGTTTTAGATATAGGGATGCTTATATAGAAAGGGAGTTTTTGGAGAGGTATTTGAAAGATTTAATCTTGTATTTATCTATCTTTTAAAATATTAATCATCAAACGCTTTTAGGAAACAACCAAGACCAAGTCTCAATTGATTGAAATTATTTTTATTAATGAAATTATTGTTATTAATGAAATTATTGTTATTTATGAAATTATTGTTATTAATGAAATTATTGTTATTAATAAAATTATTGTCATTAATGAAATTATTGTTATTAATAAAATTATTGTTATTAATGAAATTATTGTTATTAATGAAATTATCGTGTTAAAGACTGAGCAAAAGTCAATGAGGATTTTTTATAAATTTTAGATTAATATCTGCACAATTGTTTTTATGTCAAAAATAATTAACCTTTTTAACTCTAACCTGAACAAGAAACACCATCCTGTTGTAGATAAAGTCCCGTAGGACAACGGCATCGGTAGCTTCCTTCTGTGTTGATACATGTACCATCACACTGATGTGTTCCAAGTTTACATTCATTCATGTCTTGTCATGAGAAGAACGTTAAGAACATGGTTACTTTAAATATAAATAGTTTGCCACTTATCACTTTCAACATGATAATAAACTTAAGTACATAGTGTGCACTGTTAAAACTAATTGTCATTTGAATATTTGACATTAATTTCATCTATCATCAACGCTCCTTCTATACAGAAGATTATTGCGTCCTGTGAGTATGCATGGTTTATGTCTAGTCTTGCATAATAATTAGAGTTTTAAGTGTTGATAAAATGTTGGTTTTCCTGGTTTTCTCAAGCACCTTCTTCCAAACTTATTAAAACAAAAATTATTTAAGAAGTTAAAATAAAAAATTATAGACTGAAGATAAAAGTTTATCTCACCAGTACATGTGTTACTTGTGCTATTGTAAGTAAAGCCAGCATAACAGGAACAGCTGTATGATCCTTCTGTATTAGTACATAACTGGGTACATTTATTTATACCTGAGCACTCGTTGATATCTGAAACAAAAATAGTACATTAAAAACAAAATTATGATAACTTGTAGTGAGTAAACATGAAGCTTAAATTGATAAGTAGTGTACAATTATTAATGTATTAATATAACCTACAAACACAATTATTAATGTATTATTATAACCTACCAACACAATTATTAATGTATTATTATAACCTACCAACACAATTATTAATGTATTATTATAACCTACCAACACAACTATTAATGTATTAATATAACCTATCAACACAATTATTAATGTATTATTATAACCTACCAACACAATTATTAATGTTTTATTATAACCTACCAACACAATTATAAATGTTTTATTATAACCTACCTACACAATTATTAATGTATTATTATAATAATCTACCAACACAATTATTAATGTACTAGATTGTGCCAGGCGCCGTGGCGCCTGCGGCGCCCCCGTTTTTTGGGCGCCTACGGCGCCAACCTTTTTTTAAAAGACCAACTAACTTGTCCTTTTTTGATAGATTGTGCCGGGCGCCGTGGCGCCTGCGGCGCCCCCTTTTTTTGGGCGCCTACGGCGCCAACCTTTTTTTTAAAGACCAACTAACTTGTCCTTTTTTGATAAATACGAATTATTAAACTTTATGAAATGTACGCAAAGTATTTATTTAATAATAATAATAGGGGTTGTATTTTGCGCACCGTATTTTGCGCACCGATGCACACCAAACAATGACGTCATCCTATTAAATATTTTTACAGTGCTCATCAAAACACGATTTTTCAACTAAACTAACTGCTGTAGACTGTGGTACATCTCTTGAGCGTTACGTTACAAACATACCCACACCACTGGGCTATTATATATATAATTATTATAATAACCTACCAACACAATTATTAATGTATTATTATAACCTACCAACACAATTATTAATGTATTATTATAACCTACCAACACAACTATTAATGTATTATTATAACCTACCAACACAATTATAAATGTTTTATTATAACCTACCAACACAATTATTAATGTATTATTATAATAACCTACCAACACAATTATTAATGTATTATCATAATAACCTACCAACACAATTATTAATGTTTTATTATAACCTACCAACACAATTATAATTGACATCATGCTGATAGCCAGGCTGACAAATGCACGTGACATAGCCAGAACGAGGAACACAGATTTCTCTCATTTTACAGGTAACATTTCCAGTTATGCATTGATTAATTTGGATGTTGCAGAATTCTCCTAAATATAACAAATATACAAAATATAAAACAAATCAAATGAGATTTCTGCCCCAAATGTAGTATTTTATATTAAAATAAGCGACAAAAATATTCATGTATTTTTTTCAAAATTGGGTGAATACAAAACAAAAATTTAGAATCAAATAAAAAAAATTTAATAATTTATTGCTAAATAAAAATCTTATGAGATTATAAGCCATAAGAGCATTGAAGCTTAACATTAACAAAACACATTTCAATGTGTGCTGCATTGAATGACTAATTACAAGACTCACCAGTAAATCCAGGCTTGCATACACAACCTGACACAGGGTCACATTTCTCAGCTCCAATACCGCACGCACATTCCTTAGCGCAATCTACACCCCAAGTGTTTCCAGTGCATTCTTTGAAAATAACATTGATAATGAAAATTTTTTGGTGATATTATAAAAAATATGTTTATATCTCATAATAAATCTACTTATTAATTGAAAAATATTTTTAAAAATTAAAAATGCAAAGAGTGAAAACAAACCGAGACAATGTCTATCATCGTTGTCCAATTTGGCTCCACTGGGACAAGAACAAGTATAGGAGCCATCTGTATTTTGACAGCCAGGTTTAAATGAACAACTGTTATTCTCTGATGTTGCACATTCGTCTATATCTGTTTTTAAATAAATAATTAAAAACAAAACATATATTCAAAAAAAGGAAAACAGTTCTTACTCAAACAATTTATTAAAATTCATTACAAAAAGAAAGTCTGTATCTATACAGTTTTATTTGTATAAAAAATCTGAAGTATTTATGCACATTTATATTTGTGTATCAAATTTTAGAAATTAAAATGTTGCTTTGAGAGTACTTTTTACAAATATTATGTACATATTCAAACTGGATTTTAAAAAATTATATCTAAGGTATTTAAACAAATATAAAAAATCTCTAAAGAATTTCAATTTCTGCTCTTGTGTCGAAAAAGATGATTATGGCTCTCATATACCAGAATTATTATTTCATTTTAAAAATTTTAATCTCTAAGACCATTTCTGTGAATATAGATTATTTTCCCATTAGCTGAGAATAAGATAGATCGATTGAGTGACCATCACTTTGTCTGGGATTTAGACTGAGTGAGATGGTAATCCCTAAGCCTAAGAGCTATCACTCAGTTCAACTCTAAACCTTACAGCTGTCCTTTCACCAGATTATTTATTGTACAATTCGTCAGGGTTTAAAATATTTTCATATAATCTCATGTTGCTTGTCACTGAATACTTTTTTTTATTATAAGGCTATAATATTTAGATGACGTAAAATTTTGAAATTTAAGTCCAATATTGTGCTTTCCTTGCAATGCTTGACACCTTAGAAATATAGAACAATTAATAAATCATTTGATTTAATCTGGGCAGATCTTAAACCTGGACTGTTACACCTAAGGAACGATGTAAATGCTGATTACCAAGGAATGGATACAACCTCCAGCTGTGCTCATTTCTTAGCAAGAAAACATTTATCTTATGAGAGTCAATATCCAGCCTTGTAGTTTAAGTTTAAGCAATTAATTATTATTTAAATAAAATAACTTTAACATGTTAAAGGGTACAAACCTATACATGATTCCTTTTCATTTTGAATTGATGTTATATATCCACGTGGACAGATACAGACAGGGTTATTAAGACCATCCAAGCTACATCCAAATGAACAATTTAGTTTGGATGTTTCACAAAGGTCTTTCACTAAAGAAAAGAATTTGTTAAAATAATTAAGTTATATTAAAAAAATAAATTACCCTACATAAGATTTGTTTGGCCTTTGTTCTTCAATAAAACATACAGAAAGAACAATGTACTGACCATGACTGCCTGTCAGCAAGGAAAAGTGGGACTTTTCATTGGGGTCATGCAGTTAAATAAAAAATATTTCTTATTTAAATCCTCAATTTGTTTGAGAAGTAATCTAAAAAGTTAAGACACAAATACCTCACATTATTAAAACGAGGTTTTGAATGGACTGCTTGAAACTAATTATGTTGCAAGCATTATTAGCATTACCCTTTGTACAATTTTGCCTTTTTTCATCAAGGATATATCCAGCTTCACAGTCGCAGCTGTAGCCACCATCAAAATTATGACATAGATGTGCACATTTGTCAATTTTTAACCTGCACTCATCTATATCTGGAGAAGGAAAAAAACAAAAACTTGGAAAATTGATATTTTTTAATATTTACATTCAATGAAACCGACTTTTTAAGTTATACAATTAATATTTACACTTTTCTTTTTAACCTAATATAATATATATATATATTTTTTATTGCTAATGTTTTACAACTCTTTTCTTCAATATCAATATTTTTTAAACTGATTTATTGTACACATAATAATAAATAAATGACACAGTGCTGCTTACTTACTGCAAATAGTTTTCCATATTTTAAAGATATTTCATAATCCAATTCATCAATTGGTTTGATCCATGCAGCTTTTTAAATGTGTTGAATATTTTAAGGTAATATTTTAATAACAATGGTTACCTTGACAAGAAGATTCATATCGAGCGTATCCTTGCTTACACTCACAACTGTAACCACCAATAGAGTTGATGCAAGTCTCTGTTTGTAAGTTACATGTCCCATTGATCTGAAGGCTTGAGCACTCATCAATATCTAGTATTTACATAAGTGAAGAAAATTATGAAGAATTTCATTTAACTTTTGTTTTAGTTTTTTTTTCTAGATTTGGCTTTTTAACTTAAAATCTCATAAAAACATTGTCATATTTTTTGTTTTCGTTTGGTGCCTTGAGCCAATAGTTTTTAAAAAAGTTTTTATATAGGGTAAAAAAGTGTTAAATTAATAGAATTAACTTAGATTTAAACAATTACTTATTTTTTATAAGAATCCGTGAAGGCATTTTATGAAATAATCAATTTTATTTAAGTACCCTTTACACTCTTTCTATACCCCGCTCGTTCATAAGCCCCCCCCCCCCTCTTTTTGGAACAGGATAAAATAGAAAGTGTGTAGCCCACTCCTAAGCCAACACTCAAGAGTTACCTGTATTTTTTTGTTTCTTAGGTTAACAGTGGTAAAAGCGTGTTCATCAAAATTCGTTATTTAAAAAAAAATTTGTGGAACAGCTTATTAAAACATTCACAAAAATAAATAAAATGAATAAATAAGGTAAGTGCAGAGGCTTGATAATATTTTATAGCTCCTGGTAGAGCAGTCGAATCTTGTAGAGAGTAGACAAAAATCTGGTTGTCTACAACAACACCGGTGTTCAATCTACATGCAGAATTCACATTATGACCCGCTCATAGGCCGATTACTCAACATTTACCCCCAGATTTTGTCCAAAATAAGTCGTCTTTAGAACTGGTATATAAGTTATTGTTTTAAACGTGCAGTTTGTTGCATCTTTTATCTACTTAAAATATTTTCTCAGTAGAAACCATTTCAAATTATATATATATATATTAGGGTGTCCCAAAAATGCTCGAAAAAAATTTTTTTTTTAATCTTTGGAATCTCACCCCCTGAAATGTGTCTCTTGGGTACAATGAGTAAATTGGTGAAGTTGTAGCTCATTTGAACAACATTTAGAGGTCCCCCAAGAGCTTTTAAAATTCCAGTATTAGGCCAACATAAAAATCCAGACGAATCGTGGCTAAAATAATTTGCAGCTTTTGCATGCCATATATGAATAAAATGAAGTTTAAATATACCTATATTTACCTCATTGCTAACATTAACAGGAGTTGAAATAGTGTTATTCTTAATTAGAAAATGTAATAAATGCGAGAAAACATATAAGATACCTAAAGTGCAAAACTTGTGCACAGACACATATTCAATGACATCATCCATTTGTCGGAATTCCAAAGACGATGCAGAATCTGATGAAGATTTGTCATCCAATCAGCATTTTCAAGCAAAACAAATTCTGCAACACGACATCGAAGCATAATATCACCAACAGTTGCTGCAGTGCTGGACAGAACGAACACCAGCATTAGAAAATCTACAATGATACTTGCATCCGCATTCAACGAAGCTGGTGTTCCGACATCTGACACAATATTTTCCAAGAGCACAATGCATCGTCTTCGCAAGTTTCGTCTTCAACAAGCTGCAGCACGTATAAAAGGAGACTATATTCCCTCAAAATCAATTGTTCATTGGGATGGTAAGCTATTGCCCGATGTTACCTGAGAGGTTACCATCGATCGATTACCTGTCCTGCTCTCATCACTTGTCGATGGGACTACAAAGCTTCTTGGTGTTCCCAAGTTAGCATCCGGGTCAGGACGGGCAGCTGCTGATGCAGTATATGAACATATCAAATCGTGGAAGTGCGAATCTAT
>MUZC01000021.1:643384-679939 GCA_002072015.1 Radix auricularia
TGAAGCATGGTCAGATACACCATCTTTTAAAGTTGCTGCAGATTTTGTAAAGAATATGGCTTGTATCAATGACTCTGCAGAGCGAGGTGCAGCATTGATACAAAATTTCAAAGACAGTATCACCAAGGACGAAGAACAAAAACAAATTTTACTACAAGTGGGTGACAAGCATCGGAAAATTTTGCAGAGTGTAATCGTGAACAGCTGGCTAAAATTAAAATTTGAAGAAATTTTTTAAATTTTTGTCTACCTTACAGTACAAAGTTAGTTAGTTAGTTAGTTATTTCCTCTCGGGCGGAAGACGGCACATAGGGTAGAGATCATGGATTTCCATTTGTGACGATCTGTTGCAAATTGGGTCAAGTCCTGGTTATTTGTTAGACCCATGGTTGAGCTTTCTCTTATGATTGTACAAAGTACAATATTAATATTAGGAATGCTTAATTGCATTGCTTATTATTATTATTATTTTTCAAACAGATTGACATTCTTTCAAGAATTAACTTGACAAAATGAATAAAACTTTGTTTTTCATAATTTTTTACTTAAATTTCAAAATTAAAAATATAAACTATTCAAGATTTATATATTTTGTTTCATTTAATATTATAAACAATACGAAGCATCAATTTGTTACTTAATATATCAGTTTCGCATATAAAGCAACATTAACACTGTATTAGATTTGACCGCGAATGATTTTACACCAAAATCTAGAACTTTAAACCTCTTGGGGGACCTCTAAACATTATCCAAATGAGCTGAAATTTTGCAGGTTAACTACTGTTACCATACAGACAAATTCTGTGGGGTGAGACATCAACATTTCAAAACTTCATTTTTTTGGGACACCCTAATATATATATTAGGGCTGTTATCGATTGATTTAAATTTAATCGTTAACTTTTGAAAAATTACCGAATAATTAATCGATAATTTTGATTAAGCTAAAAAGAAGATGTATGACGTCATTAAACTGAAAATTTCAAGGGAAGTAACAAAAACAGGCCATTAACATTTTTTAATTTATATATAAGAGCTTATTTTAAAGGTTACACTTACAAAATCTTTTACTTAATGGAGAATTTTTTACGTAAAAAAAGCAAACTATTATTAATTATTTATAATTAATCATTGATTAATAAATCTGAAAAATTATTTACAGCAACGTCTTCAATTTAACTACTATTTTATCGATTAAAATAATTTTAATCGATAAAATTTTTTACCGATTAATCGAGAAATTAATCGGTAATTTCCGCAGCCCTAATATATATATATAATTTCAACTGCTTATCTCCAATCAAAACTTAATTCAAATTCCAAATATCATTTACTTGTAATAGTAAATAGCTTAAGATGAGATATTAATTATTTAAACAAAAGAAATTTTACACATACCATATAAAATTTAAACAAAATTAGACCAGAAAAATGTGCATCCAATTTAAAAAAAATCTTTTGATAGCACTAATTAGCACAGAGATAATTATATCAGTGGCTTAATATACTTAAATAAAACAGAAAAAAATCATTCATTTGGTAACAACAAAAAACCTTTGCAGATAGTTCCTTCCAAGACATAACCATCAGGACAATCACATGAGAATGATCCAATGTTATTTCTACAAACTCGGCCTTCAGCACAGGCCCTGGGTTTGTCACATTCATCAACATCAATGTCACAGTTGACCCCTGTCCAGTTGTCATCACAAACACATCCCTTCACTGTGTTACAGGTCCCATGACCATTGCAGTCACAAGTTTTCTTGCAGTTCTCTCCATAGTAAGGAAACTCACAAACTGATGGTAGTACAATTTTAGTATAAACATATTTAACCTTGGGAACTTATTATAAGCTGACAGATATCAAAATGAGAAAACATCCAAGTCTATTATCAGTGGTTCATGGGAATCTATTCTATAATATTTCGACTATTTTTAGCACACAACACAAACATATTTTTGTGTATTGAACCTGTTCTTTTAGGTGACATGGGGTTTGGTGAGAGTTGGGTCTGTTCTGTGAGGTATTGCCTGTTAGATAGAGTTGTGGTTGCACCATATGGGTTAGATAACAAGAAACTATAATACAGAGATATGTTAAAGTAATAGTAAATTATTGGGAGTGAATATGAATGGTGTTTTTAAGATTATATGTTGTCTTTGATCTATGGACTTTTCCATTCAATATACGAGAAATTAAAAGCTATGTTAGAAAACACAGTCATACTGTCATTTTAAATACATTGTTAACAGTAGTGTTTAATAGATTTTACATTTTACATTAGGGCAGAATAAATGATTAAAAAAATGAATCCATAGAAAGCTTTTGATTACTCAATATATAGTTAATTTAAAAGAAACGGAATAATCAAACACCTGTTGTGAAATTTATCTCATTTTTTAATATTAACAAATAAAATATTTCATTTAAAAGTGAACACTTATTTGTTAGTTAAATATTCTTTCATTTCCAATTGAGAATGTCATCACAAATTGAGCATTAAAAAGAAGACACTCTCCCTAACATACATTTGATACATACTCTCACTAACATACCTTTGATACATACTATCTCGCTAAAAAACCTTTGATACACACTATCTCACTAAAATACCTTTGCACGAGACCAAATCTGATTGCAATGAATAGCCAACGTAACAGTAACATTGAAAGTTTCCCACAGTATTGTTGCAACCCTGGCTGCATGGCCTGTTGGGAATATTACACTCATCTACATCTGAGGAGGAAATACATGAGAAGTTTTACTAAGTATGAAAATATCTCATCCAGAAGCCTCTGCTCAAACAAAACTTATTTCGGCCAACTGACTTTAAAAAAAAAATACAAATCATTATCGGTGATGTTGAAAAATCTCAAACTAGTCTTAAGCTGAGGCATATCTCAGAAAATCAGCTTGACATGGCTAAACACTGGAGGATAGAAGAACCAAGAATAAATTAGTAATTATACACAAAGCGATTAATTCTAATTTAGAAATACAACACAGAGATAACTTAATACATCCCTCAGACAGACAAAGATAAAAACACCTTTCTTATCCTGTATGCAAGAAAAACACATACAAGTTTTCTTTCTTCCCGTCCGGAATTAGGGCGAGGAATAGGTTGCCTGAAGAAACCAGGAAAGCCAACACTTTTGTCATCATTTAAAACTCTGAGACTAAACAAAAACTATAGATAAACGTAGCATGCAATAATCTTCTGTATAGAAGGAGCGTCTGTAACATATAAGATAAGATAAGATAATAATAATAAAATCATTAAGCCGTGATGATAAAATAGAATTATTTAAAATATCATATTATTTTTCAATCATTAACTCGCCAGAAGTATTGAATTTTACGACACACACAACATCCCCCCCCCCCATTTTTCCTGTTCAAATAGGCAATAAGGTTTGAGAGACACACACCATACTCCCCTTTCTACATATAATAGTTACATTTTTTAAAAGAAAATATCAGTTTTGATATTAATGTGGTAATCTTATGCAGGAAAACTGTCAATAAAAGACTGAACTCGAATTTGAGGACGGATCAATCGCCTGGTATCTTTGCTACATCTATCAATGACCCTAGTAATTTAAATAGTAAAAGTTGCAGCCTCGACCATTATTCACATCAAACGCACACAGTGTGTTAGCTCTCGTGAAGTGCCTCGACAACTAAGCAAATTAAAATGTTAAAAATCATTTGTTAGCTTTCGGCAAAGTAAACTAATAGTGATTACATGTATATTATTTATATACTGGAATATTGAGAAAGCGATTTGAAGTCACCGTATCTCACATTTGTCTCATTTGCTGCCCTGCATCTTAACCATAACACCGTAACTGGTCCTGATTAAAAGGGACCGGTCCTGATCAAAGGACCGGTTAACCATTAACAACCTTAGTTAGGACTGACTTATACAATAAACACACTTTGCTCTGCATGAGCTACACTGGATGTGATTGACCCATGACCCTTGACCTGCTAGATGAGTTCTTCAAAAAGTGAGGTGAATTGCATAAAATATTGACTAAATATGACATAAGGTAAGCTGAAGAAACACTTAACTTACCTAGGCACTCAGCAGTGTTCTTTGGATCAGGATAATATCCTTTATTACAAAAACATGTTGCTGAATTATTGGTGGTGTTGAAAATACAGGTTTGTTGGCACTGAGAACAACTGCCTCCTAAAATATAATATTTTATTATCAATGAATGTGAAAGGTTTTGTAGAAATTTTAAATTTTCTAACTTCAAAATATTAAATACTTTTAATCTTAACTGGTTATATTTATTTCATGTGCCTGCATTCAAAGGCCTAATTTGAATAAATAAAAATTCTAAAAAATAAAATAAAAAAGAATCAATAGAACAATGAACTGTTCTAAACTTCCATTAATCTTCATTTATTATTATTTTTTTTTTTCGTATAGTGAGATTCACAATGATTGAATTAAAAACTAAAACTTACATTTTTAAAAAAGATATTTCTGAGTTCATGGGGCATTAAGCTTAGAATTATTAAAAATTTTGTGAGCAGGAAATAATTTTTGTGATTATTTTCAAATGTATATAAAAAAAATTCAAATACTAGCGAATAAGTCAATGTTATTTGAACCAATAAAATTAGTTTCTATTAAAAAATATTTAAACATAGAAATTTACCTGCCACAAGGTCACAAGTGAATCCATTAGAATTGAGAATGTAGCCCTCAAAACAGGAACAGTTATAGCCACCATCTGTATTACTGCATCTGTGTGTGCATTGGGCTGTTTGTTCTTCACATTCGTTGATATCTTACATGAGAAAAAAATTTAAAATCCCAATCAAAGAAATAAGTATAAAAAGCAGATATTTTAATTGTACTAAGAATCCCTTGTGTACCTCAACAGGCTTTACTGTTGATAGAATCACCAACAAAGATAGAAGTATAAAGAGTCAATATTTTAAATGTACAACCCGTTCCAGCAGTGCATACTTGAAGCAAGGAGTTTGCTAAGCCAAATGCGATAGATGTCTATGGGAAATTAATTAATTGGTTCCAGGCCAGCAAAAATTTCAATAAAAATATGAAATTAAACAACCTGTAAACACAAAGTTTTTGACTATAAATCCTTTATATATGAGACATAACTAAAATTATTGATTATGTTCATATCGCATAAATTATTTTCAATATAAAATTTCAGTATGTTCGATCAATATGAAATTTTGATAGAATGGATTGTTAAGTGACAAAAATTTATGTGCAAAATTTCAGTTGGATAGGATCACGGAAAGTGGGTCATTTTATACTTTTGTTTTTCTGCGGGACTACAACAGACAGAGATCACGACAAGATGGTGAAGTTAATATAAGGGATTTCAAAAGAAGACAGGCTTTGTTCAGAGGCAAGTAAAGTGTTATTAGACATTCACCAAGCTGGGTTAGGTGTTGTAGGATGTTGAGAGGTGGGATGAGGAGGACACACACACTTGTCTACAGTTTTCACACACACACATTTCCAGTCCAGTTTTTAGTTACAGTGTGTAAAAAACAAAAATGGGTGAAAAATCACCCCAAAATAGACAAAGACTTGAAAAAAAAGCAACAAACTTGCAGCGACTATAAAAATGGCCACATTTTCGGCCATTTTATGAAATCCTGAAGCAAATGACCCACGAATTGATCACAGGCACACAAGGGGGCAAAAAATGTAATAATCATATGTATAGAAGGAGTGTCTGTAATAGATAAGATAAGAAGATAATGTGTGTTTTTTGTGCGGGGAAGCGTTTGTAGCATGAATTGTTCGTTGCATGCTCTGTTCATTAAGCGGAATACCACTGTACTAAGAATCAGTTGTTTACCTGTACAGGCTTTACTGTTGTCGACATCAGGTCTAAAATCTTCTCTACAGCTGCACGTATAGGATCCCTCAGTGTTGGTGCAATTATGTTGACAAGTGTTGTTATTGCTTGAACACTCATCTATATCTGTTAGGATAAACATACACTTATATGAATGTCTTAATGAATGGATTCCATTTTAATGTTTATACATAACCTACACATAACTTGCCTCCTGAGTGGAATGTGAAGAGTAACATCACCAAAATGACAGTGCATGAAATAAGTATGAAAAAATAAACTTTCATTTAGACAACAAGGAGTTAGTTACTATCTTATAATTTTTAATGAAGAAGATTTAATCCCTTGAGTGTGTTAACATTTTATATCAGAGTAATACTCAAATAATTTCACGTGAGAACAATGTCAAGAAAACATTATTCTCCAATACTGCTTATTTCATTAAACTTCTTTAAACATAACTTACCTTCATGCAACCTGTAATTAACAAAACTTATCTACACACATATTGTAATCAACAGAATTTACCTACACACACACTGTAACAAACAGAACTACCTACACACACATTGTAACAAAGAGAACTTACCTACACACATACTGTAACAAACAGAACTTACCTACACACACACTGTAACAAACAGAACTTACCTACACACATACTGTAACAAGCAGAATTACCCACACTGTAACCAACAGAACTTACCTACACACACACTGTAACAAAGAGAAGTTACCTACACACATACTGTAACAAACAGTACCTACCCACACACACTGTAACAAACAGAACTTACCCACACACATACTGTAACAAACAGAACTTACCTACACACATACTGTAACAAACAGAACTTACCTACACACACATACTGTAACAAACAGAACTTACCTACACACATACTGTAACAAACAGAACTTACCTACACACACACTGTAACCAACAGAACTTACCTACACACATACTGTAACAAACAGAACTTACCTACACACATACTGTAACAAAAAGAACTTACCTACACACATACTGTAACAAACAGAACTTACTTACACACACATACTGTAACAAAGAGAACTTACCTACACACACACTGTAACAAACAGAACTTACCTACACACACATACTGTAACAAACAGAACTTACCTACACACATACTGTAACAAACAGAACTTACCAACACACACATACTGTAACAAACAGAACTTACCTACACACACATACTGTAACAAACAGAACTTTTCTACACACTTACTGTAACAAACTGAACTTTTCTACACACTTACTGTAACGAACAGAACTTACCTACACACATACTGTAACAAACAGAACTTACCTACACACTTACCGTAACAAACAGAACTTACCGACACACTTGCCCATATAGTCAGTGAAGCCACTGGGACAAGGACCACACACGTATCCATCAGTTTCATTGCCCTGTTCTACGGCTGTCAGGTCTGTACACTTCTGTCCTACAGAACATGGCTGAGTGGCGCAGGCATCCAACTCTGTCTCACAGTCATCACCTGGACGTTTCGTTTATTAGGTTCAAAGAAAAGTGTTATGTAGCAATGCAAGGAACGATTTAATTAATTACTAAAGAAATCTGGCTACTATGGAAACAACAAACTTCTAGATTGCCATTTTTATATCGCTGATCATAAAAAATACATTAATATTTGGGAGATTTTAGCTGATTACAAAAAAATGCCAAAAATGTTTTATTTTCACTTGATCACATTAGTAATAATCTAACCAGTTTTGAGGTTGTCTTTTTGTGCAGAGAATAGCAAAATAATATTTATTTATGTGTCAGATCTTTAAAAGCTTAACACAATCTTTCAAATTCAATATTTTGGGATAAATACCCAGAAATAGCTTTTTAAAAATCACATAAATTTTTGTTAAAACAGTGAATTAAAAAGGTTTTTAATTTCAAGTTATCAGCATTTCTAAAATTTTAAATTTAACTTTTTCTTTTATTTTTCAATTGACAACCATAATAAATTCAGGTGTTCATAATTGTGTATGGTAGAAAAAAAAAGAATATTTTAAAAGGAAATAAAAATGATAAAAATAATATTCGTAAATAAAATGTAAAAAAAACCATGAAAACAGATTTTATTTAAGTCTCAACAATGTGTGACAGTTAGACCCAAGATGCTAATTCGAGATGTAGAATACAAATCATAGCCATTTAAAACATCCTAAACTAATTAATTTTGTCTTGGTGAATATTTCAGATTAGAATTTATTATTGAGATAATACTTTTTTGTGTGCATATTGTTATAATTATATCTTATCTAATATAGACGCTGCTTCTATACAAAAGATTATTGCATCCTACACTTATCCATGATTTATGCCTAGTCTTGCATATTTTAAAGAAATTTAAAAGTTAATAGTTTGTTGGTTTTTCTGTTTGATCAGGCAACCCATTCTGCTCCCGAATTCCAGTCAGGATGAATGAAAATTTGTATGTATTTATTATTGCATATGGAATAAGAAAAGTGTTTTTATCACTTTGTCTCTCTCAGAGCTCATTTAAATTAACTTGTTCTGCCTTATGTATAATTATTACTTTGCTCTTTGTCCTTCTATTCTGATAACTGATGGTTGTATGGGGTTCCCATTAGAACTTACTAAGGGCTTGGTAGACCTTGGTGAGTGCCCCAACTCCCTGACAAGTCAGCGGCGGATTTCTTAGCAAGAGTCATTCATCATTCTTATTGTGGCTTTACGCGGGCTCAATCCCACGCCTCTCAGCTTGTGATTCGAGCGCACTATTGACTTTGCTATCCAGCCGCCCATTATAATTACTAATTTATTATTACTCCAAAGAGTTTAAACACACTAATACTGTCAAGAAAATAAAGTTAAAATTCATTTTACGTCTCAACTGCAGACCATTGTCCGTACCTGTATATGCTGGGAAACAGCTGCATGCTAAAACCTGATAATATCCATCTCTATACTCTATGGCTTCTGATTCATTTGTACAAATTCCATGTCCACTACAGCCAGTACAAACAGCAATAGCCACATAAACTATTGAACTGTAAGCACCTTTGGAGTCTTTACCTCTTAGGCTTTGGATTGTGAAGTTGAAAAAAAAATTAAAATAATAATTAAATCTTCTACATATTTTTGAAAACATATCTCGAATTTATATTCTTTTGAATTTTCAAGATAGCAAATCTAATGTTAAAACAAATAAATTTCTTTATTGTATTGCAACACTTTATCAGATCTAGAGTAATAGTTTATAACATATTTGCAACATTTTATATAAAATAGAAAAAAGTAGGATTATAATCAACCTCATTCTTTCCTTTGGAATAAACTAATGAACAATTTTTTGAAGGAAAAAATAATCTGAAATTTAAACAAAAAATACAAAAAAAAACACCCCAAAATAGAATACAAACCCAGCACATAGTTACGAGAAACTTTAAGCAATAATCAGGACAAAACAGTCAAGATAATCCAAATCATACACAAGTGAAATGAAAGTGAAATAAAAGCAAATAACTAAGAATATTTTTGAAAAGCTGAGGAAGTGGATACCATACGGGCACCCAAAGGTCTTGAGCCATAGTTTAATTTTGTTCATTTCTTGATAATTGATAACTATTAGTTTTTTATAAATACAAAAGTTGAGAAAATATTTTTTGCCTTTTATTATTTCACATGCAGTCTATTTATTATCAGAATTAAAGTTGGCGTCATTTGACAAAATGTGTTCAACACTCGTGTAAACCAGAAATAAATTCATTTTGTAGACAAATGAACACATCTGACCAAAGTAAATACACAAGAGGCTGCCAGAAATCTAAGTGAAAAGTAATTTTTGCACCATTTATTTTTAATTAGTTAAACCTTAATGCGAATAAATTTTAAAAGCTCTATTTTCAGTAATTTTTATAATTTAAGTTTTCAGTTTTTGAAGTTGTAATAATTAAATCTATTCTCTCCATTGTTGGCTCAAAAACTTTGTTTTGCCTTTTAAACCTTGCTAACCTGATTGTTACAACAGGCAGACAATGTTTCATTATCTGAGATTTATGTGAGATGGTTGACTTGCTTGCTGAGAAAGCACATGACTTTAAAATAAGATTTTGACTTAGGAAATTTTAAAAACTATTTGACAACCCACTGAATAGAAAAGAGAAAACTTAACCTTGAACAATGTACAAGATTAAAAACATGGATAATTTGATTTTTTTTACAAATAAATAAAAAACTTTAAAAAAAAATAAATTTAATGGGAATTTGTTTTTCTCACCCTAGCTTAAAAGGTGTACTGGAATTAGGCAAATACTTGAGACTCTTATCTTGAATGATTGCACCGGTTGAATTTTCAATTAGTTCAATAAAGACTGCATCCCCATCGACATCTAATATTGAGATTTCAAGAGTTGCTTCAAGGCCCTCAGTGACTACCCACTGTCCAAGAGTGTTGAAATTATTGACTTCAATAGATATTACTGGAGGGTTATTTTCTACATGGATGAAATAATAAAACAAATGTGTCACTTTGTAATATAAAATAACCTTAACTTAATATAAGAAGCATAACAAAATGTTTAAAAAAAATATATACAAAGACAATAAGATTTAAAATAAATAAAATTATTTCCAAAATTACTTTTAAAGAATAACTAGCATCTTGGACATAAATACAAGTGTAGTCTCTCCCTAAACAGGTGACCAGTACCTACCTAAATAGGTGACCAAAGACTCCATTTTGAGATTAGATTCCTTGGAATTCAAGGCAAATTCTTTATTTCCAGTTACTATATAATCCAAGATGCACTCAGTGTTATTTGCACCACAGACCATTTCTCCAGCTTTGAAATCCTTTGATGTGAGATCATCCCCAAATAAGGGAGTGAAGTCAGAATGATGGTAGGTAGTGAAGTTCTCATTTCTCCCATACATAAATATACTGTTTGATGCAGTTACTTCCCCTTGGTAATAAAAAGACGAAACAAATTTAAAATGATCTAAAACTGTAGAAATTGGTATAAAATAACAATCGTCTTTTTCTTTAAGTGTTAAAAGAAACATAATAATAAAATTTCACTTTGTGCAACTCTTAGCTGACAGTTATCAGAAGTGAACATTTTGAACATAATTTCCAGAATGACTCACATTTTTGTCCAAATGAAAAAAATATTTCTCTCTCTGACATATTACTGGGCAGCACAGTTCCATCTGGGAGAATGAAGTCATCAGACTTGTCATCATTGAAATTCCCAAGGAGACCCAGAGTTTTGTTCTGTAGGTTCTTATCAACCTCCAACTCCAGTTCTAAACTTTTTACAGCAACATACACTTTAATGGTGACACCTGAAATAAGTTAATTGTGTTTCCTTAAAATATATTGAATACTTCTGCTGACCCTTTAATACAATGGTGCACAAACCGCAGCTCGCAAGCAGCTTGCAACTATTTTGTGTTTACATTGCGGCATGCCAACAATTTATGAAATTAAAAACTTTTCTTTGAAATTTATAAAAAAATAAATAAAAGTTTAAAATGAATCTTATCTGCAACAAAAGGGTGCAGATAGTTTGGGCTGATCTGCAGTAACAACATGCAAGCTTGGTGAGTTTAAGTCTAGAACATGTCAGCAGAAGACACTAGTTTCTGGTTTTAGCAAAGATGGTGTCACTTCAAATGAGACAAGTTAAGCCCTTGGTTAGAAAATTGCTTGTGCTAAATGACCTAATTCTGACAGAACTTTGCAACCCAACTACTAGCTACCAACCAGGTTAAAAGTAACACATTGGTTCAAGGCTTCTCAGCAGAAACATAACAATAAACGTTTACTACATTTATGAGTTTCTATGCAATGTGTTTCTGTTAATTAATTTTACATATTTAAATATTTCATGAGCGTGTAACTGTAACACATGTATATTTCTTCAATAAAGTGTTAAAAAAATTAAATTTGTAAATAAAAGTAAATTTTTTATTGCAAGTTTGGAAGTAACCCATAGCTCTTTAACAAGACTCTCAAAAATAATTTACATTTTTAAATTGGCTCTCAGTTACTACAAGTTTGGTCACACCTGCATTAATATATCAAAAAACAACAAAAAACACTGGTATCTTCCATATGTGTAAGGGCTTTGAGAAATTAGATATACAATGGCCGCTGTGAGACTATTTTCAAATCATTTAAAACTGATATGTTGGAAGTCAAGAAACATTGAAACCTTCAACATAATGATTATTGATTTTGAGAAATTAAAACAAAATGAATAGAAAGAAATAGAATGAACACTCCTTAATTCTTACCACACAGGAATGTTGTTGTCACGTATGTCCTATTACTTGACTCTTCCCTCGTTATACTGAGAAACTCAAGTTCCTTGTAATATGTTGGTTCTTCGTAGAACTCATTGGTTATGTCCGTTCCATTTACATAGATGATCATTGCTTTTGGAAAGATAATTTTAAAATTAAAAAGTTAATCTTTTTTTATTTTTAAAATTTTTTTTTTATCTCTGTTTTGTAATTTGCCTAAGTATAAAGCAAAATTCTTGACAAATAGGTACTTTCAAGAAGGGTTTGTAATAAATATTTATGAAAATTATAACAATTATTGTAAAATTTTAATATATA
The DNA here is from genome assembly GCA_002072015.1 of Radix auricularia. Taxonomy (NCBI): domain Eukaryota; kingdom Metazoa; phylum Mollusca; class Gastropoda; family Lymnaeidae; genus Radix; species Radix auricularia. The sequence continues at coordinate 655,888 of MUZC01000021.1, forward strand.
CATATATAAGTATATAGTGATGTTCAATACACATGGGTTTCATAAAATTATTTTTATTTATTTTATAAGATAACGACATTTGCCAACCAAAATGAATTAAAAATATTCCATAAACACAACATTAAACCAAATAATTCATAAACTTACATTTGTTATTGGGGGAGAGCTGAACTTGTATTTTAGCATTATCTCCCTCCTGGGCAGCAAATGCAGTAAACACAGTGGCATTAGTGAGAGTTCCATTACTGTTCTCAGTTCTTTGTGTTCTTGCCTATGTAAAAGAATAGATGTGTGTAAGTGTATGTGTGTAAGGATATGCATGTAATTATATATGCATGGGTCTGTGTTTGAACTTATTTTCCCTTTGAAATAAATAAATAATTTATCTTATCTTATCTGTAACAGACACTACTTCTATACATAAGATTTCCGCATCCTACGCTTATCTATCGTTTGTGTCTAGTCATGCATTCTTATTAGAGTTTTAAATGTTGATAAAGTGTTGATTTCCAAGGTCTCTTGAGGCAACCCATTCCACGCCCGAATTCCAGACGGCTAAAACAAGACTTTGTATGTGTTTGTTCTTGCATATGGAATAAGAAAGGTGTTTTTATCCTTATCTGAGGGTTGTATTAAGTTATCTTTGTGTTGTATTTCTAAATTAGAATTAATTGTTTTATGTGTTATTACAAATTTACTCTTGGTTATTTTATCCTATAATGTTTCAAGGTTTATGATTTAACTAATGGTGTTACTCTTGTCAGTTTCGAATATTCTCCAGTAATGAATCTTACAGCTCTTTTTAGAATTTGCTCGTTTATCAATGTTTTCCTTGGTGGATGGGTCCCATACAGAAGATGCCTATTCTAGTATAGGTCTCACCAGGGTAAGATAGCATTTTAGTTTACATTTGTAAAAGTTCATTTTTAAAAAGCCTAAGATGTATTCGCCCCATGCATTCAGACAATACCAAATTCATGCTACTTTAATACTCAGCTGTAATTATAAATTATTTATTGGAATAATTAACACTTCTATTAAGCAGTATTTAGTCTTTAGAAAATAATCTTATACTCACTTGTATAATGTGCAAATAAAAAGCATCTGGCACAGTCCAGAATGTTTTAGTATGAACCAAATATAAGTCTATTATATACATGACACAAGATACGAGCAGTTAGTAGAGGGTATAAAGGCCAAATAATCAAACTTTAAAATGTAAAATACTGAGTCTAAAATATACAATCTTTCACTTCACAAATCCAAAGAGAACAATTGAATTTAAGCTGCAAATAGGGAGTTGTGGTCAAACAGCTGTCATGGTGGTAAATAATCATAAAATAATAATAATCATAAAAATGATTAAGGCTAAAGTAATTAGTTGATGATCTGAGGAGCTTTTTTAAGTTGCAAAGGTAGTGTAATGGTATCAATAACTTTCTGGAACAAACACACACTCAGAATGTGAAGACTTAATTTTATGTACTTGTGGGATGAGAATGCTGTTTTTTTTCTACATATTAGTTCTGTGCGAGTGATGTATTTTATGCATTTATTTTGTTCAATTTCTTTATCAATTTAATAGAAATTTCAACATTCTCTTTCCTTTGAAACTATTTTACTCTAGAGTTCTAAAACCCTTTCTTTAGCCATCAAATAAATATTGCTCAACAACTAATTTCCTCCTCACAAATTTCATAACTCACATTTTTTTTATTGCACAAAATGAAAAGGTTTTCTATAAATTAATTTTGGGTACAATCAAAAGTGATAGGTTCAAACTCTTTTAAATTTAAATCAAAATATTTTTTAAAATCTAAAACATCCAATCTCAGCGTGGTTATAAAAGAGTGCAACGTGCCCAGTGAATGGAACAACAGGATATACGTAACAATTAAATTTCTCCAATTTGAGTCGTACACACAGATTGACAGTCCAGGTGGCGCATAAATAAGTGCATGATTTAAATTAAAATTGTGAATAGGTTTTTTAAAGCTGAAATTCTTGACTTACCTGAAGTGTAAAATTCTCAGTTTGAATCCACATCAAGATGTATTGGCCCCATCCATTCATTGTATATGATACACCATCTAATGTTATGATGTGGGGATCTCCAAACACGACAGCTGTTGAAAAAGAACATTATCTAAATAGCCATGGGAGATATTGGAAGATGAATTATTGTTCTTGTCAATAATAATATGATTCTTTATTGTTGCAATATCACACGTACAGACACTGCTTCAATGATACAACAAAGTCAATGACAGCCATCAAGTACTTCCAATCACAGGCTAATTCCTCACAAGTCTCTCGATTGTCACTACATTCGAGCACACCTCGATAAAATGTTTGACAATCGCTCGACCTAGGACTAACTCTCTCGCCTGTAGCCTGACGCACACTACCCACACCAGTCTCCTGGCCGCTGTATTGACCTCTACTCCACTTTCCGCACTGCCCCGTCCCACACTATATATAGCCCTGAACGAACTCTGCAAAGTCATGGCGGTGACACTCAGTGTTCTGTTAACCGAGCATCGCTCACAACATTTTCACAACAAATTCAGTCAGTACCTTGAAACCATCCCTGTCTACTGTTTACAGCTATGCCATTTGTTTCACATCTCTAAGTTGATTTTAAGACCAGAATTAGAATAGTAACAGAAGCACTAGGAAGCAATAATAATTAATATTATAGCTTGATGAGATTAAAGACATCTAAGTTTGTTTCTACAAGGTGTTCAATTATTTTCAAAATAACAGCATTGAAATACTTGAGTTATTAAAAAAACTTTTTGACCAAACAACTATTATTATTACAGACTATTATAAAATTAATATGAACAGCTACTGAAATAATACTCTTCTCGCATGGTAGTGCATGTCACTGGTATATGGTATTGCATGTAATTTATCTTTGTGTTAACGGGCTGTGCTGCTGATAGTCACTGATAATATCAAGAGCCTGCACAAGTGACGATGTTAAAAGTAATAAAACAAAAAAGGTGGCTAACACTGGGGGCAGCTAGTGGCAAGAAGCTTGGCCACAAAAATCAACTAAATCAGTCAAAAGCTACCAGTGATAAAAACAAAGTCCATGGCCAACATCAAGCTACAAAAACAAGGAAAACAAAAACTTCTAGCACAGGGTAATTTTAAAACAGGAGCTCCAGGCTATGTTTGCCTCTTAGACATAAGCCTTGTTCATTAAATTTGTTAAGATTTCATATCTTAACTCTAGATTTAAATAAACTTTTTTAGCAAATTTAAAATATATAATGCACACCAAGAAAGCTAAATATGTTTTAACTAATACCTACCTGGAAAATACTGTGCAAAGTTTGAACAGCCCATATCAGGAAATATTTTATAGAATTTGTCACAAGATTTTTTGTCAGAATTCAAGCAGCAAGTGGCCCTTGCCTCAATGTTTTCAAGGAACTCGTAATTATTGTAATACACCCAGGGCCAAGGATCACTGATAAGGACATGTCCAGTTTTTGGCTCATAGGAATCACCGCGTCTGGTGCGTTCAACGTCTCTCCAGTCGTAAGGGTTTTCTGGTTTTTTCATCTTGTAGCAGCACATCTTTTTACGTAAATACATATTAAAAATATGTTATAAAAAGGAAGTTAAAACTAACAGCATTAACCTTGTAGTGACAGCAAAGTTTTAAAAAATAACTATTAAATAAATAAACTGAGAGAGAAAATCTGTAGAAATCAGAAACATTTACCTTATTCCTTCTATTGCCTTGAAGCAGCCTTGACTTTGCAAGCCTACGGATTGCGTAGCACTTGATGTCTTCATGTGTTTCCAATAGTTGCCACTGTGCTCCCATCCTTCCCAGTGTGCTTGGGCATTCAAAAAGAGTTCTTTTCTCAAACTCAAAAACAGGGTCTTTTAGCAGGGCGGCCTTGTTACAAGTGTATCTGTGGCATTTACTTCTTGAGCTGTCTGATGTTCCGATTTGGTATGAGAAAACACCATTATATCCTGTAACATAACAGTAGTTTTCAGAGATTAATACCAGAGATGAAGTGTATGGTGTATGCAGCACTACAAATATTTATCTTTTTATTATTAGCATTTTAAAAAGCAATAATATGTATAACTTGTTTTGAATTTTTATCTAAATTTTTCTAGGGTGTTACTGGATTTGTTTTTTATATTTGCTGGGTCCTGATAGTTTAGCCCTGATATTTGTCGGATCTTGATTCGGGATATCTCCACATTTAAGTGTGAGAGCTAAGGTGGTGCACTTCTTTCTATTTAATTTTATAATACTATTTTTTTAAATATTTATTATCCACTAATATAAAGAGTATCTGATTTCTACAATGACAGTCTGTGACACTGTCAATGTTAACAATGAAGATTTTACAATGAATTGAATAAATGAACTGGAACAAATTTCAATGAAGTGTGTAGTGTGTATGAAGCGAACAGAGTTGTACTGAGTGTGTAGTGTGGTGTATAAGAAGTTGTGATCTAGAATCATTATAAAAACTTATATGCAGGCCATTTAAGTTTACAAGCTGTTAGTTAACTTAGTTTGTTATCTTATGTAGTAAAGAAATATCTATACTTGTAACTTTTTAAACTAAATATTTTTTTTCGTATTGAAATTGATTATTTTACATGCACTACATTTTGCATGGATTTGATTGGTTTACTTATCAACAATTTTTATTTTGTTTATTTTGTTCTATACTAATAATTTTATGTTAAACTTAATTTTTTACTTAAATTATTTTGTATAATTGTAATATTCATAATAGACTAGAGTTTTAAAATTATAAGACTGAATAAGATATAACATGTGAGACATGCAAAATGTTTACTTCAAGTTCGCATATCAAATCACCATTGATATACTGAACATATTCAGATTTGCACAGTGGCTTAGCAAGAGAGGGCAAGGGGCAAATGTCCAGAGTGGCACTTTGGTAGGTGCTGCCCATTCCTCATTGTATATTAGCTTCTAAAAGTGACTTTTTAAAATTGTAAATTTTTTATCAAAATAAAATTAATTTGAAATAAGAAAATTAAACCATAGCTTGCGATCCAGATGCGGCTTTATTGATGGCTGCATCTGGCTCTCAGAAAAAATTTTTATTATAAAAAATAATGTTTAAATTCAGACTCCTTTGATCTAATTATTAAAAACGGTATTAATAACCCGCATAACAATGTTATTAAAAAGAAGGCAGAGTCATAATTATTGTACTTTTAGTGTTGAAATAACACAAATTGCACACATTTACTTAAATTTTTAGTTTTGAACACAATATATGGCTCTCAAAGAAATAATTTTTGAAATATGTGGTGTTTATACCTCTAGCAGGCAAAAAGTTTCCCAACCCCTGAAATAAAGTATCACTTAAAAAGTGTATAATGTATGATTTAATATTGAACAGATGTTTAGAAAGTGGCAACTTTTCTAAATTATTAACATTTACATTCCTTTAATTGTTAAATAATAAGAAAAATATATCTCTTCAATATTATATTATAATGTTAAACCAAAAATGCTTTCGGATAAACAAATATACATTTTATTCTAAAAAAACTTGGAAATTGCTAGAAAATGTTACCCAAACCTGTGTTTCCTTTTACTCGATCCAATTTGCTGACAAAGTCTGTGTCTTTGTCTGTCTCGGGAACAATGTATCCAGTAAAACCAACACTGATGGGCCTCCCAGACTTATGAGGCCAGTTCATGAGTCCTTGCTGGTACAAGAAGATTACATAGGATGTCTCTTCCTCTAAATATATTTAATTAGTTCATTAAATCAAAAACTTAGAAAATAGCTTAAATGTTTATCTTTCTGAGTCAATTTTGCTACAATAGTTTTAAAAAAATATAATAAAATACTCTTCAACTAATACCAACCATACAAATTAATATTTTCTTTTTAGTATTAAAATTTTTAAAATCGTTTAAAGAAAAGCATTTTTATATCTAACAAAAAAAATCAACATAATGAACTATAGAAGAATACATACCAGCCAATATTTCCTGGCCATTTATCAAAGATTTTTTCCAGCCACTAATAAGGATTGCTTGAAATGTGTTTTCTTTTGACTTTAAATTTAAAAAAATCAAAATCATTGTTACATTTTTTAAAAAAATGTTTAGCAGATATAAAGTAAATAAAGGTCCATTTAGATGATTTAAAATGCACTTCGTTTCCCATGCTAGACATACCCAGGGAGGTTAGAGAGGCAAAAGAGTCCTATGTGAAGACAGTGTTGTATAGCACTGCTCTGCTGATGAAGCAGGTTGCTCAATTTTTAGCAAAGGTCTTAAGAGACTGAGTCTCAGGCCAAAAGAATATGTAAAACAAGATGATTTAAAAACAAAACAAATGCAACTAAAATAAAACAAATGCCCAATATAGTACATTAGTAAATGAATGGTAAACATTTAAAAGAAAATTAGAAGCCATTGTGCAGTATAATCTATTTCAGAACTTACTTCTGACACATGCTGTACTCCAACCCATGTTACAATCAACACTGAGTCCACCTCAAATCCAGGTAAATTGTGATACTTGATGATATCATTCCTTGCACGGGTCATAATCTTATCCTTGAATGGTGACGTCTCATCCTTTATTCCATCAAAAACTGACGCCCCACATTTTTCATACAGGTGGTAGTTGACATGACCTGGTTAGAAATATTTACAACAAAAGATATTTAGTCCAAATTCCAGGTGGTAGTTGACCTTGTCAGAAATATATACAACATATTATATTTAGTCCAAATTACTAATGGTAGTTGTTATTACATGGCTAGAAATATATACAAAAAACCATCTTTAGTCCAAATGTAGCAATGTAGAATTGAGTTAGTGGCAAACACTTTTTAAATTATTGATTTTTGTTATTGGACAGATAAAAAAACATGGCTTGCAGAATATTTTAGAGCTGGTACTGACTTAAACAAATTTGTTTTATTAATAAAATCTTTAATCAATTAATTTCAAGTTATTATAACAGTAATATATAAATTAGTGCTGCGAAAATTACTGATTAATTTCTCGATTAATCGGTAATTTTCTTTATCGATTAAGATTATTTTAATTGATAAAATAGCTATTAAAATTAAAGAAAATGTTTTTAAAATTTTCTCAATTAATTTTAAAAATAATTAATTAATTAATAATTAATAATAGTTTGGTTTTTTTACGTACAAATGTCTCCATTTAAAAAGGAGTTTTCGAAAGTGTAAACTTTAAAATTACCTGTTTTATAAGGACAATGGCATAAAAAACCATTGTTTTTAATTAATTAGCGATAACAAAATTAAAATTCATTGACATAATATTGAACTATTTATATTTAAATATATCTCCTAACAATATTATATTTTAAAATTTGAATTAAATTAATTACTTAAGTTATAGGCAATTTAAAAAATGCCATAAAAGGGCACACAATGTGAAAGAAAACAACAGTGAAAAAAGTGATCATTAGGTCTAAGAAAAAAAAAAATTTGGGATAAAAATATGATCTTCATGTTTTTCTTAATCATCAAACATATTCTATACAGCCATATTATTTCTATATTTTTAAAGATAATTTGAAATTTTCATCCGAGGGCTTAAACTTTAATACATTATTTAACTTTTTTTTTTATTGGTAACTATGTTTTAAAAATAACTCAATAAAGAAAAATTAATTGCCTGTTATTTTTCACTTTTTTTGAAATTTTCAGTTTAATGACGTCATACATCTTTATTTTTAGCTTAAACAAAATTATCGATTAATTAATAGGTAATTTTTCAAAAGTTAACGATTAAATTTAATTTAATCGATAACAGCCCTAATATAAATCCAACTATTTGTATCTGATCTGCAACAATCCATGACTTAACCTAAGGGTTGACACAAAAATGTTGTAGATCTAAATTCAACTGTAGCACTGATGTAAGTGATTTTCTATAGCCTAAAAAATGTAGAAAATTAGTTTAATTATAAAACTTATAAAGTATACTGACAGTCAGTCACTTTATGGTAAGCAAGAAGGCATCACTTTCGTTAGTCTGGCATTAAAAATCAAAGAGTTTACATTTTCTGGAAGCAGACTCAGACATGTGACATAGGCTAATCGCATTTTCTTAAAGATGTATCCTGAAGAACTAAGCAGCCTTTCGCACGAAACAGATGTTGCTGGTACACAAAGAATTGTTTGCACAAACAAAACTGCTTAGGACAGGAAAACAATTACAATGGTTATTACTTTTCCACCACATGAGATCCTGTTTCTGGAGTGGAAGTTTCTTCTTGGAACCACGTCAGCTCGGCCTGTGCACCATGACATGTACTGTGTCTGATTTATATGATTTAATTGCCTTCTACAGTAAGCTTAATATAATAAATTAAATGTTTGCTCAACTTTCCCCTTAAATGCTTAACTTAAGCTTAATTAATTGTGCTGTCATTAATCGTCATTTTTGTTTACGTCAATTTACGTCACACGCCTAAGTAAATAATAATAATATACTGGAAAAAATAATGAAAGTAAAAAAAAAAATAATAAATTATTTAAAAAAAAATTAGATACATTTTCTTAAATTTTAATAGATCAAATTAATATTAATCTATTAATTTTTAAAATTATTAATCGATTAATTAATTGTTAATTTTTGCAGCCCTAGAACTTTTACTAATCCATATAATTAATTTTATCAATAATTGATCATGATTAATTCAAGCACTCACAGCAGAAAATGGATTTGTATACAAAATTTCAACTCAATCCGATCACAAGAAATATTTATATATTGATTACAAGATTTCGACAAACAGAAAAAGTTCAAAAAGTAAGTAGGCTAAAATAACCAACTAAAATATTAATATTGTTTTTGGTTATTTTTTATTTGCTTAGGCTGTAAATAAGTTATAAAAATTTTTTAAAAAAACGATAACGAATAATAAAATTTAAGAGAAGATAAATTTAAGGGTCTTAGTTTTTTTGTCTATATTAAATATATTGCTACGCTTATCAAAAAATAAGAACATAGTAAATTTTTTAATTAAAAAAAATAACAGAAAAAGTTTTTTTTTCATTTATTTTACATAAAGCTCAAGCGTTATTTAGAATTAAAATCATCATCAATGAAAAAATAAACATTGACTTTTTTAAAATTATTTTTTTACCTTTATTTGGATTAATATCTGACCAGTATGGCGCTATCAGTGCCAGGTTGTTGAACTGCGCAAATTTGAGATCTGGAGTGGTAGAAACTCCTAAACTTTTTTGATCTAAAGCTATAAGTCCATTGCTTGTTATCTAAAAGAAATATAAAAAATATTAATTACCTCTAAGAATTTTATCACCATCAAAAGGATTTTTAATACTTGAATTGTTTTAAAAGGACTGAGTTAATATAAAGTATTTCAAGATCTCCCTTGCACTTTCTCAAGTCGAATTAATTTATTAGGAATTAACTTTTTTTTTTAAAGGAAAAAAATATTTTCTTTATTTTAATGCTTCATAGTTGGTTCAAATCTTTGCATTGAATCACCTTTAAACTGACCACATAAGTATGAATTCATGATTACTTATCGAAGGATTGTCAAGATTTTTTTCTTATATACATATGTCAGTAAAATATTTCAAAGCAGCCTTATTCTATTCCTACGCTTGTAGGCAGCATTTTTTTAATATGTCTTTTAAGTAAATAACTGAATAGAACTGAAATAAACTTAAATTTGTATGTTTGATTTGGTTGGATTTAAAATATGTTTTTTAAGAATATTAACACCTTCTTATGTACCTGTATCTCTCTTTTTGTTTTTTGTTTACTGGCATAACATATACCTACGCACTTAATGTCCAAACCATTTTGCTACAAAATGAAATTATTTTTTTTTTAATTTTCACAAAATTATATATTTAATTATTGTCACTATTTTCTATCAACTTTAACTTGAAGCCACAAAAACCAAAAAAACAAAAAAAAACAACAACAACATAACAACTTACGTATGCTTGTGTACAGGGTCTCTTTGAATTATCAAATGGAAGTTCAGAACTAAATTGTATGGCTGGACTAGTTAATATAGATCCTTTATTTACTTTCTTCCAGTTGATTTTGGAGTTTAGAGTTCCATCTTTAGCTTCATCCCCAAATGGGTAATAGGGAACTGTGATGGGAAAGCAAAACAATAAATTATTAAGTTACATTGATGGGGGAGCAAAACAGTGCTGATTTTATCCGACCAGTGAATCCCGAGAATCCTTCTAAAGCAATCATTAGTAAGTATTAAATTCTGGTCAGGTTTACAGCTGTTGTACTCTGTAACTCGGCTCCATATAGCAGCACAAGCTTCACCGTGGTATTGAAGATGTTTATTTCTAAATTTCAAAGGTGTCTGAAGACCCCAAAAATTCTTGAGTTGTTGAAATGCTGCCCTTGCTTTCCCAATTCGTATTCTTACATCAGCATCCATTCCCCCTTATAATCCACACCTAGTATTATTTCTTTTTCAGCCTTTTCAATTATTTCAAACTCATTTCTAGATTCATGCAAGTGGTCTTCCAGTTGAGAATACAAAACAGCACACGTTTTCAATGTCATGCGCTCATTTTGTAATGCTTGACTGACACCTGTGAAAATGTTGTCATACTTCTTCCCAAAAGACAAGCATGCCAGAAAATTATAATTCTTGCATCTCCTCTGCAATGTTGTCTGCTTCTCTTCTGGTGTCCTTCATTTTGTGATTGGTCTTGCGTAAACGTTATACTTTAGAACCGCTTCAGTTACAACAGCATGTGCTTCCCATCTGGTATTGAAAAGAGATTTTTCCAGCATTTCATTCACAAAGCATACTTTCAGAATCTTCCATCTGCTGGTTAAAGCTGATAAAAAAGTATATATCAGTTGCACTATATGGAAAAAGTTTACTGCCTTATAACAAATGTCAAGGGCACTTCTGCTGACCAGATTTAGAGAATGGCCAGCACAGGGTGTTTAGATAGCAAACTCATTTTTCTCTAGAATTTCTTTTCTACCTGTCATTGCAGCCCCCAGGCATTTTATCTGCTTTATTGTAGGACTGACTTCTGCATTGTGGATATCAATATTTTGAAAAGTTCACGTAAGTTGTCGTAAGCACTGCAACACGTTCTGAGCCATACCTTCACCTTTGTGACCTCGCAGCTCCAAGAAAGTAACAAATCGCTCAATGGGCTCTTTATCTGCCACATACTTGCACATGTGAAAAATCAGGTGTTGAGCCAACTGACAAGCTAAAATAGCAATATAACTGTGTGGAAGGTATTTTACCCCTAAGGATGTGTTACCAAGGTTAAATAAAGTGCGATTTAATATTAAATTTGCGATATGCTTTTTTAATGTCGTGTGGATGACGCTGGGATACCAGGATAATCTATTCATATTTCTTAATGGACTTGTGGTGCCCCCCAAACGCTTGGTGCCCTAGGCACGTGCCTTGTTTAATGGTTAATCCAGGCCTGTACTGGTGGCATTAACCTTGAGGACTTTACTCTCCCTTTTGACATTGACACATGCTTAGCCATTAGCATGCTAGCTGAAGTGGCTGCAAAAAATGTTTGTTTTCTCATGCATCTATTGTTGGGCATGTGAGAAAGGGTCAAGGTCATTAGCAAAGTCAGGTCATCAAGTTCATCCCTTAAGGTCCGTTATATGCCATTTCTATTCTGCTTTGAGCGCTTCTAGAGTAGCACACCTACAATAATACTACCACTAATAACAATATTTACATTAGAGATAAACTACTTCCGGTTGATCAAATATACAAAGTGGCAATGCATCGGCTAGTTTGAATACTGTGTTTTCCATCAGACTGTTCATGTCAGTTTAACTGGCATAAATAGTCTTTAAAATAAATTTTTCATTCTTTGCAATCTAAATAATATTAAATGACGTAATGCTCACTAGGGTTCGAAAATTACGCATAAGATTAGCGCGTAATTTACGCCAAAATTTCGCATGCCATTAATGCCCAATTACTTGAAAATTTATGTTCCTTTTGTTGCTCACGCTCACTGATTGCTAGTAGGTGTATTTTTAATAATGTTTTCAAAGGTTTTTACTTGTAATTTACCGGTCATACTAATTGTGTGCGCCGCAAAATTCACTTATTCTGGTGAGTTGACGATTGAAAAATAATATTGTTTTTTTAAAAATAAATTCCATTTATCATCATTTACTCCGTAGCTTTATAATTTTATTACTATTATTAATTTTAATACGCGATTTGACAGAGCTGACCGGCATCACACACAAGAGAGGTAAACACGACGTCACAACGGACGTGGCGAGTCGTTGGTTTTTTTTAACTAATGAAAAATGCCTCGCTAACTTTAACGAACGATTGAACCGGTCCTCTTATTTAGACCCGTGAACTACGAGTCCCCAAAATAAAATATTAAAAAAACAGTTAACCATCACTGTTTAATTAATTCTTTGGAGTTTTTTTTTTTAAAAAATGCATTGAATTGAGGGCTATGCGGAAAGAGCTGAACGCAAGCGGGGGAAGCGGGCTTTGATGCCATCAGACGACGCCAGGCGACAAGATTCTCTTGTTAGTTCTCAAAACATAAGGGGTATAAGGACGAGCGGTTAACCGTATAACCGGCCTTTTTTTTTTGAACAGTTAGCGGTCCTCAAAAACGAGCGGTCTTAACAACCTTATTAATCACCACTGTTAAACACAACAAATTGCGACAGAAACAACTAAAATTTGCCGTCAAATATGCATTTTTTAAATTACCGTAAATTTCGCGTAATTTAAAAAAAATTACCGTAACTCACGCGTAACGTTACGTGACTTCGAACCCTAATGCTCACACTTAAAAAAAAATTTAGAAAAAAAAAACAAAAACAGAACCAACAGAATACAACAGCAAATTTTATTACCTAACTAATGTGCACTTAACAATGATCGTCTTTACCTGGTCCAATTTTCAATATCTTTAATAACCTCATGGCCGGCATTCATTGTGGATATAAATTAAAAGACCGATTTTCATTTATTGTTTAGAAAAACGCAAAACAACAAACCACGATATTTACCGAAAACGACCAGCACGAACTGAACACGGTGATCGCCGTTGTCCAGTCTGTGTCTTTTTTCGGCAAAAAGTTATTTGAACAAAATATGTTGATGCATTTAGAACAGCCAGGATAACCTTCCAACAAAATTTCGATAAGCATTATAAAAACCAGAGTGACATTCCCCCAAAGTGTCCCAGACTCTGAAAATCTCTAAACACAAACCATAGAAATACGTAGGACGCAATAATCTTCTGTATAGAAGTAGCGTATGTAACATATACGATAATGAAAATAATTATTGTCTGTAAATGTTACGTGTTTACACATAGTTTGTCTAATCCTATCATATTATACGTTACAGATGCTTATTCTATGCAGAATTTTACTGGCTCCCTATGGTTTATGTCTAGTCTTGCAATTTATAAAAGATTTTTAATGTTGATAGCGTGTTGGTTTTCATGGCTTGTTAGGCAAACCATTGCACGCATGATCTGCATTAATCACAAAATGCAAACTGATTGAAATGTTGCATTGATAAAGAAAAGATGTTCACTTCCGAAAATTAAAATAGTAGAGAAAGATTGAAAACTGTATTTATGAAATAAAAGTAGATATCAAATTGGTTTTTGCTGATTACCTTGACTTCACTACTTAGCCTTGTTAGTCATTAGAAATTTTCATTTATACTCATGTCACATTTAGATTTGTATTAAATTTCTACCAATAGTTGCAGAAGTAATTCATTAATGTTTTGAAACTGTAGACATAGATTAAATACTTCTGGTCACAATTCTTATCTTATCTTATCTTATCTTATCTTATCTATACAGACGCTCCTTCTATGCAGAAGATAATGCGTCCACAGACCATGGATCTGTTGACAAGTGATGCAGCGTTCACAGGCCATGGCAGTACACAGCCGCCTAGTGTTAGTTACCCTTTCGGTGACTCAGGGACGCCCTAGGCCCCAAGGGAGCAAATCCTTGCCTTGGCATGGATTTGAGCTCGTGACCATCGGTACATCAGTCAAGCGCGCTGCCACTCGACCACCATGTCCCCAAAGTTTGAATATTTGAAGGGAATGGCTTGGACTTTGGTCAAATAATTTAAGATTTTAAAAGTTAACGTGACTCTTCTACTGCAAAGATTATGCAGATGTTATTTTTAATTATTTTTTTTTAAATCCGAAATTTAAAAAATATCTGTTTTTGAAAACACTTGGACGTGCCATTATAGTAATTATGTGATTCTACTCACCAATACATATTAATCCGGAGACATCAAGTTCTAAGCTATCAGGGCAGGTACACTGCTCCTTGCCATCCTCAGTAATGTAGCAGCCATAGGAGCATTTCTTTCTATAGCAGCCATTGAAAGCTGTCAGGAACAAAATAAGACTTTGTTTATTCCTTATTTGTCAAATAATGTATTTCTTTGCCGACCGAGAGGTGAAGTTAAGAAATAAAGAAAAAATAATTTCATAAGTACATGTATTTTAATTTTAAAAAGTTTTTTTAAAATGCTCATATACTTGTAACAGTTTTTTTTCCAGTGACAAATTATCAAATTTTAAGTATAGATTCAAATATTTTAAATTAATAAAAAAAATTGGTCTATTTCAGTCAATTTTATTGGAATCATTAAATCATTGTAAAATATGATTAATTTTTTTGTTTGAGCTTTTGAAGACATTGAAACCAAACAGTTTTAAGTATTATTTAATTGTATCTTTAAAGTCAGAAGATTAAAAATCGGTTTTAAAAAACCAACAACATAAGCCTCTATAGGGCTTGCACACAACGACGATATACTATTTATACTATTCATGAACTCATTAACCAAAAGAATATTTTTGAATCATGGATTGTATAATTAAATTCGATATAACTTTATTAATGAAATCTTGAAACGTTCATTGACTTAGAGCAGCATGAAGCATAGATAATAATAACCAAGCCACGTCATACACGCATTTTATAATATTTGACTCTGATAGTATGTTTATAGGGGGCAGGCCAACAAGTGCAACATCCCTGGTGATTGATAGGGAGAATGTGTTAGATATGAATGGCGTAGTAATCTCAAATGTTTATAGGGGGCAGGCCAACAAGTGCAACATCCCTGGTGATTGATAGGGAGAATGTGTTAGATATGAATGGCGTAGTGATCTCAAATGTTTATAGGGGGCAGGCCAACAAGTGCAACATCTCTGGTGATTGATAGGGAGAATGTGTTAGATATGAATGGCGTAGTAATCTCAAATGTTTATCTTGTGCTTTTTTGAAAGAAAAAAACTCCAGTTCCTTGTGGATACTTTGAAAAATAAAAAATATGCACTAAAAAATAGTGGCGTTTTAGATCTCGACCTTAATGATATGCGAGTCACTAAACAAAGTTAATTGTCGTTTACTGTGTCATTTCCCTGACAATGCATCCATACTTGTTTAGTTCTGTTCACGTTCTGTCCCACGCCAAACAACCTGCCCCAACATGTGCTATCCTTATTATGTGTGTTTGTGCGTGTGGGTGGGGCTACTATCCGTTAAAGAATTGAATTTATATGATTTCAAGTCAAACATTATATATATATATATATTTACAACCATTAACTTTTAGTTTTGTAAATCACCTGGCCATAATATATAGTATTTTTTTAAAAGTCAAATAGAATAATAAACATGTATAACATGAAAAAAATCAACATTTGTGTTATTGATATATTTGAGTTCCGCTTACGACTGCGATGTGATGTTCTATTTGAGTTATACTTCCGATCACATGACTGTGATGTGATGTTCTATTTGAGTTCTACTTACAATCACATGACTGTGATGTGATGTTCTATTTGAGTTCTAATGTTCTATTTGAGTTCTACTTACAATCACATGACTGTGATGTGATGTTCTATTTGAGTTCTACTTACAATCACATGACTGTGATGTTCTATTTGAGTTATACTTACGATCACATGACTGTGATGTGATGTTCTATTTGAGTTCTACTTACGATCACATGACTGTGATGCTTTATTTCATTTCTACTTACGATCACATGACTGTGATGTGATGTATTATTTGAGTTCTACTTATGATCACATGACTGTGATGTGATGATATATTTGAGTTCTACTTACGATCACATGACTGTGATGCTTTATTTCATTTCTACTTACGATCACAAGACTGTGATGTGATGTATTATTTGAGTTCTACTTATGATCACATGACTGTGATGTGATGATATATTTGAGTTCTACTTACGATCACATGACTGTGATGCTCTATTTCATTTCTACTTACGATCACATGACTGTGATGTGATGTTCTATTTGAGGCCTACTTATTATCAAATGACTGTGATGTGATGTTCTATTTTAGTTCTACTTACGATCACATGACTGTTCAGTGATGTTCTTACGATCACATGACTGTGATGTGATGTTCTATTTGAGGCCTACTTATTATCAAATGACTGTGATGTGATGTTCTATTTTAGTTCTACTTACGATCACATGACTGTTCAGTGATGTTCTTCACAAACCCAGGATGACAAATGCACTCATAACTCCCAACAGTGTTCTGGCAGTCAGAGTTTGGTGGACACAGTACGTTATTTGTACCCAAACACTCGTTGACGTCATCAGAGCACTCGTTCCCCTTCCATCCAGGATTACAAACACACTCGCCCTTGATGTTGTCACAGTACTGGGTGTTGGCACGGCTACAGTGGCAATACTCGGAGCAGGTGTCACCAAACATGAAGCTCCGGCAAACTGTGGATCGTTAGATTTTAGCTGGAGTTAAATTTAACATTTGTCAAACTCTTATTTGAATAATTTAGTTTTATTTAAGAACAGGAAATTGATCTATACCTTGTCTAAATCCTGGCCATAAACATACAAGTCAAAATTTTTCTTTTTCATTTCACTAAAATCTTCTGTACTTTGTGTATTATATCTTGGAAAATGAAATAACGTTTGATAGCAGTCATGTCATAAAAAACTAAAAACTCTTCATGATAACAAAAAAGAATTTGATCACACAAATTAATTTTTAGATTATATGATTTTTTCCCCTAGATATTTAAAGGTAGGGACCTCCTCGAGTTTTTGCTCGTTTATCCGTATTTCACTTGTGAATTTATTGTTTGCCATGACCTTGGTCTTCTCTGCATTGATTTCCATGCCATAAGCCTTTGATGTCTTCTCTAGCTTTGCAAGGAATTCTTTTAGTTCGTTCTCGCTGCCAGCTAGGCTGTCTATGTCATCGGCGAAGCGTAGGTTAGTTATTGTTCTCCCTCCGATGCTGACCGTCCCGACATGGTTTTCGAGCACATCTGTCATAATTCTTTAAGGATGAGGTTGAAGAGAATGGGGGAGAGTAAACACCCTTGTCTGACACCAACTATGGTCTTGAACCAATCTCCCAGCTTGCTGTTGTAGAGTACTGCGCAGGTTGCTCTGTTGTACAGGTTCTTGATCACAGCAATGAGGTTAGCATTAATATTGAATGTGTGCATAGTTGCCCACAGTGCCGCATGCCACACTCTGTCGAACGCCTTTTTAAAGTCTATGAAGACATGAAAGATGTCACTCTGGTGTTAAGTTTTCTGAATATATTATGCGATGAAGGCTCAAAGCCAGAAATTCTTGTCATAATGGCCCAAACAACTGCAGCATTAAGCAAACTTAAACACATCTGGCAAAGCAAGGAGCTCTCCCTGAGAACAAAGATTCGACTAATGTGCTCTTTGGTGATGTCAGTCTTCCTGTATGGTTGTGAGGCTTAAACGCTCACCGCAGACCTAAAAAAAAAGGATTAATGCGCTAGAGATGAGATGTTTTCGAAATGTACTAAACATCTACATGGCGCAAATCATGAACGAAGCGGTCCGCGATAAAATAAGTGCTGTCATTGGCCCTTACGAGGACCTTCTCACCTCAATAAGAAAGAGGAAATTACGATGGTACGGATACGTGACAAGATCTGGAGGTCTCTCAAAGACGATATTGCAAGGCACAGTCCAGGGAAGAAGGAAAAGAGGCAGACCAAGGAAGAGTTGGGAGGACAATATCAAAGAGTGGACCGGCCTTTCATTTAGCGATTCCCAGAAGGCAGCTCAGAACCGTGACACATGGCATGAGATAGTGTGCAGCTCAAAATAGGGCCCCAACGACTCAGCGTCGGGTTAAAGGACAGTTCAGTTCAGATTTTTTCAGAACATATTTTTTTCCCCTAAAAAACATGACATTATATTTCTGATGAAGCATAGGATAATTGATTTCTCAATTTAAGAAATGGAAATTTTAAAACAATCAATACAGTGCCATGAACTTAGAGAAATGTATCGAGTGAGCTCTAATAAAATTATAGGAAACAATAATTATTGTCATCTCTTACGAACGTTTGGAATAAAATATAATATGTTAAATAAAAATGATGGCAAAAAAAAATATTGAACCCAAATTTTGAATGCCTGTTATATTCATTTGATGGATACATTTTAAATTTTATTTTCACAAAAGTTTGTAACACCAAGAACTAATTTTTGGGGGCTAAAATTCATTTAAAAAATCATACTCACGATGAGAATAGTAGTCTCCTTTGAAATAAAAATAACTGTAATATGAGTAGAATTGAATAAACATGATGTTTCCACTAGATCTGATGATTCTTGGAATTGAAGACAATGATCCTAGATACCGGCCAATGATTTTTCCAGATGTATCATTACCATTGTAAAATGTCATATAGTGATAACTAGAGTGAAAATTTTCAACCCTGAAAACAGTAATCATACATTTATTGATTATTTAAAAAACAATTAATTTATTCAACTAGATTTTAATTTCACAAGATTTAAATAGGAACAAAAAACACAACAACTATGCAATTGATAACCATCAAACTAATAAAGATTTTAATTAACACATAATATAAATTAGAATAGTTAACCACCTTGACAAATATAATGCCCCATGCCCACACCAACAGGGCTTTCGAAGAAACATATCATGTGAATCCCAATTTATAGGTCTAATAGATGAACTATCAAAAGCCTCAGGCAATAATGATAAAATAAATACAATATCACTAAACGTCTCAAAAGCATTTGACAAAGTTCACTGTCAGGTATCGTTGTCTAGCGTTCTGGTCCAAGGCTCACACACCAACAACTGTCGTACTCAAGTCCCTTTTTACAGCAATCTTTATTTACATGAGTCTCCACATGTCACCTATGTACAACTGTCTCAAGCGCTACCATATCTCCGTGTCTCTTAGTTACAACATAGGCCCCGCCGTACAGTCCAGCAGACCAACACGGCAACCCTAAAAGCTCGGGTATCCCTGTGTTCACTGTCACCCGGCGACTTGTCTCCCCTACTCCGAGACACACCCGAGTTATATACCCGTGGGCCTGGACTGACCTTGCATGGACTGATCCACGCCTATACATGATTCTCGCTCACAAAACATCAACAACATGAGCTTGTGACCAGGCAGAATATAACTTTAACAAACAGTGATTCTCATACCCCTGACATTCACCAACTTAGCTTACTTAAAAAACTTAAATACTTTGGAATCTCAAGTCCCTTACATAACTGGATCCAAGACTTCGTTTTGGTAGGGAGCAAACTGTAATAATTAATTTATCTAAATCAGCAACAATAAAGGTTAACTCAGGAGTCCCCAAGGAACTGTGCTTGGTCCTTTACTCTTTTTAATTTGTATAAATGCTTTACCCAACATCTCAACAGGAACTAAAATTAGGTTAATTGCTGTTGATTGTATAATCTGTAGAACATTTAAATCAGAAAAAGATAGAAAGAAATTCAAAATATGTTATTCATGGAAAAGAACTAAACCAAACTAAAGATGCAAAATACTTAGGAGTCATAATAAATGAGAAACTATCATGAAATCCCCATGTCAATGAAGTTAATAAAAATTTAACAAAACCTTAAGTTTTATAAAATGAAACTGTTACAAATGTAATCTATATATATATTTCTCTACATGGCTCAACTATGCCGGACACCGAGCTGTCTTCATTGTCACATGATATTATTTTATATGTGATTTATGTGATTGGTAGAGAGAGATCACGTGATTTATGAATACCAGAAGGCTTTGCGCGACAGTTGAATGTGTGTGGAGACTGATGAAAGACTTAACTGGATTCACTGATATATTAGTATTATGTAAAAAGTGTACATAACTTAAGTATTGGATTAAAGTTAATCGTGTTATAAATGACTTCTTTGTTTTAATGTGAGCCTGAGTGTGTCAGTAACAAACGCCTACAAGTGATAAAACGGCCAAAGAGACAAATTAGTTACACTCTTGCCCCACAGATCAATTAGCTTGCAAGAAAAGTTAAAGCAGAGGGTGGGGGGTCATCAAGACCAAGCCAACAATACTTTCAATTGAGGTCAATTACTTTGTTCTTTCAGAACAACAGAATAGCGTGTATTTCGTAGTGTAGTGGTTAATGCATTCGCCTAACACGCGGAAGGTCATAGGTTCAAGCCCCAGCTAAGATATGATTTTTGTATTTTTAAAAATGTTTGTTATTGTGCCCGTTCATTTCCCGCTTTCTTCGCGACACGGCTGTAAGCTTTTTTTCTCGACATTGGCATAATAACTCCGTGCTCTCCGTTGTGCTCAGTGACAGAAAAGTAGTCACACACTCTCCTCAACAATTACTTCCATAATATGTTACGCGTCACTAAATCATAAGTGGCGTATGCTACGACGCGGGACGGCTATTAGTTAATGTTTGGCGAACTAGGATGTTGAAGGGTGGGGTTGACAAATAGCTAACCGCAGAGCACATGTTTCCAGAACAACAATGCCTTGGCAGTTATCCCCACCCCCAAGGTTCATTCGCTTTGTTCTGATTTCTTCGTAATGTAGTTTGTGTCTGTTCACCCCCCCTTTTCTTTGCAATATTTATAAGCAACTCTGCGGCGTGTGCTACACCGCGGGCATCTAGTGGGGAATAAAATCTTTAACGTTTACGAAAAAATAATCAGTGCCCCCGGCCCGAGGGATAAACATTAGAAATTTTGTCCTATAGAATTTATCTATGGGCTATCAAGTTATTTTACTTGAAGTTTGGTTACGATCTATCAATTTTCCCATGTCGTTAACGTTAAACAATTTGCATATATCTCATATAGGCTAAAATAAAGTTTTTAACTCTTACGAAAATACAGATTTTGGTCCCCAGCCCCAAAGCAATTAACATTAGGAGTTCCACATCGTATTGCATTTTTAAAAGGGACTATAAAGTATGTATGTATTAAGTTTGGTCAAGATCCATACATTTCCCATGTGGCTAATGCTTTTAAACTAATTTGTATGTAACTAATATCAGGTGGATAAAAATTTGTGCCCATGGCTCCCTGAATGTCAATGTTCATTTTTTTTTCTTCACATTAACCATTTCGTAAGTGCACTCAACAATTTTCTAAATTTTCATCGTGATTGGATGAATAGTTTAGTCAGTTTTAATGGACAAACATACATACATACATTGATTTATATAAATATAGATACATGTGCATAAGCAAAACATGGCATTTAGGGTCCCCTGGCCCAGTAGGTGCAAGATATAACTTTTGAAATAATTGTTCATTTCAATTGTGATCATATTTAATATGTTAGCTACATTTGTTGAGACCATGCTACAGAATGGGGAATAAAGTATTAAATCTTTTCGAAAAGAGAATCAGTGCCTCTGGCCCGAACAGATGAACAATAGAGATTCAATTCCCCATAGAATTTTAATATGGGCTGTCAAGTCATACACCACGTTTGGTTAAAAACAATTCATTTTCTCAGTCGTTAACTCTTGAACAATTTGTTTACATCTTTAAAAAAAAACAATATTAAGGGCTACAGGCCAAATCGGTGCCAGAGATAAACTTTAAAATACCTGTTTATTTCCATCTAAATCATGATATATATAATGTAAATCATGATATATATATATATCTTTCAAGGTTGTATAAAATCAGAATGGAAATAAACTGTTAAACACTTAAGAAAGGAATTGACATTAGGGGCTGAACGCAGTATGGTATTTTAATATGGGTTATAAAATATATATGTACTAAGTTTGGTCAAGATCCATTTATTTTCCAAGAGCCTAAAGCTTAAACTAATTTGAATATAGCTCATAAAAGAAAAAAAACATTTAGGGCCTGCGGTCCCCCATGAATGTCAATTTTTAAAATGTTTTTTCACACAAACTATCCCGGAAAAGTACTCAACAATTTCATAAATTTTAATTGTGATCAGATGCAGAGGCGTCACTAGGCTAGGTGTTATCCGGGGCGGTAGCTCATGGTGTCACCCCCTCACGATTTAACCCATAGAACTCCTCCGAGTTCTCCAGTGCCAAATAACAGGAATATATGGAGTTTTACAGTCAGGTGTCACCCCCCTGATGGTGTCACCCGGGGCGGCCCGCACCCACCACACTCCCCTAGCGACACCACTGATCAGATGAATGGTTTAGTGAGCTATGAAGGGCAAACATACATACATTAATTTGTATATATCTATCTATATATCTATCTATCTATCTATCTATATATATATAAGATGCATTTGTTGTCCGTATGTCTGTCTGTCTGTCTGTCTGTCTGTCTGTCTGTCTGTCTGTTCCCTAATAACTCAAGATCCAGACAACCCACTACAGTGAAATTTAGTAAACGTACACACTATTATATGGGGAAGGTTCTTAAATAGGTTTCGTTCCATAAATTCACACTCAGGGGCGCCGGGGGGCCCAACAACTTTTTTTCCTTATTTGAGCTATATAAAAAATAAAAATCAACAATTTTTCTATTTCTCGAGGAGGCAGAGGCATGAAATTTTAGGAAACTGTTGAGTACACTTCTGCAATGGTAACAGGCAAAAATTTATTTAAATTGCCTCTTTCTGGGGGCTGGGGGCCCAAATTTAGTTTTTTTACCCTTATGAACTATATATAAAAACTGAAAAACACTAATTATCATATTTTACGGATAGGTAGAAGCATGAAACTTTGGCAAGTTGTTAAGTACGCTACTCCGACGATATTTTGCGATAAACAATTTTTAACTTCCCACTCAGGGGGAGCCGGGGACCCAAATGTAGTTTTATTTACTTATATACTCTATATAAATACTGAAGATCACCCATTCTACTATTTCCCGTGTAGGTAGAAGAATGAAACTTTGGGAAGTTGTTAAGTACACTCTCCTAACGCTAATTTGCAAAAAAAAAAAAAAAGAATTTTGAACTTTCCACTCAATGGGGGCTGGGGGCCCAAATGTAGTTTTTTTTCTTATATTAAAAACTCACTCATCACTAATTCTCAAATTTACAGTGTAGGTAAAATCATTAAAATTTTTGTAAATTCTTGAGCATACTCTCACGACAATAATGGCAATCTTTCCATAAATTCCCACTCATTGGGGCCGGGGGCCCAAAAGCGTTTTTCTCCCGTTATTTGAGTAATATAAAATTGAAAATAACTAATTCTCATATTTCCCGAGTAGGAGAAGCATGAAATTTTAGGAAATTGTTTAGTACATTTCACTTATTTATAACAGGAGAAATATATTTAAATTATCACTTTCTGGGGTCCAGGGGCCCTTTTTTTTCCTCCCTATATGAGCAATAAAAAAATTGAAAATCACCAATTCTTCTATTTCCCGTGTAGGTAGAAGAAAGAAAGTTTGCGAAGTTGTTAAGTACACTCTCCTAACGTTAATTTGCTAAAAAGAATTTCAAACTTCCCACTCATTGGGGGCCGGGGGCCCAAATGTAGTTTTTTCTTATATTAGAAACAAACTCATCACTAATTCTCCAATGTACCGTGTCGTAAAAACATGAAACTTTTGGAAATTACTCTCCTGGCAATAATGGCAAAAAAATAAATAAATAAAATTCTCACCTATGTGGTGCCGGGGGCCCAAATGTACTTTTTCTTAAG
>MUZC01000021.1:693567-742463 GCA_002072015.1 Radix auricularia
TATATATGTACTTATCAAATGTTATAGGACGAAACAAGACAATTATACACCAATAATAAAAGCATTAACATATTAAAAATATATTAGGGGCCGTCAATAAATTAAGCACCCGAATTTCACCGATTTTTCACCCCTCCTCGCCAAAATAGGGCGTCACAAAGCTTTGACCCCCTCCCCTAAGAGCCACATGATCTTTTTGAAAATGAGCATAAATCAATTGTTTTGGTAATTTAAGTATGTTTTAATTGTAAGTCTTCATTTTAATACCGCAACACGCGTGAAGCCATTTAAGCTGTGATTAAATACATTGTAAGCACTAACATTTTAAGTTGAACTCTTATATAAAGTTGTGCGTTTTTTGATACGAAGTCACATTTCTTAAACACCCCTTCCCCCTCGCCATTCACCGACACAAATGTGCATGACGTCTTTATGGAAGGCCCCATATCCAGTCGTGTAGCCTTATTTCAAGCCTAGGTATATTATGCACAATATGTATTTTGAATGCAAGTTTCTAGTTAAGCAGCAGTATCAACAAGGCAGCTGCCAAAATGGCTAAACTAAATTAAGTGGTTTGGAAAACACGGAGCAGAGAGTACAAGACTTTGTGTCTATCGGGCCTACGTCATAAGCACCTTGGTATGCGAAGGCGAGGCGGAGACCACCATGTAAGCTTAATAATTTCTTCTTGAGGTGCCTGCGCGCATCCTTGGCATTAGATGGCTTTCATTAGTGAAATCCTGATGCATCCAAGTGCCGAAAGCAAGTTCTCAATCCTTAGTGAAAAACGCCTAATATTGTCCGGGCCGCATTCCCAAGGACCACCTGTTTGGAGAACTGGCATCGGGAAATAGCAAAAATGGTCGCCCACGCCCTGAATACAATTGTCTACCAGAAGGAAATGTAAGCAGGATGAGAATGGAAAGCAAGGGATCGATAACATGGCATGTAGACAGCTGTCCAGTAGGAGGTAAATTTATCGGAGGAGCTCTTGATGGAAAGACTGAAAAAAAAAAAGGCAAGAGAAAAATAAGAAAAGTAGACAGTAAAGAACATGTGTGCAAGGGCTGTGTTAAAAAATGTCATTCAATGATAGGACTGCTCAGCCACGCGAGGAAATGCAGCCCGAAACCAACGGTGATGCAACATCATCTCGCGAGATGGAAGGATGCCGGAAAGGTCTACATTTGTTTTTTAAAAAAGTTATTTCCTATTTTCTTAATCTCGCCATTTTTCAGAGGTAGTACCCGTGTGTCAGTCAACTGTATTACTTGTACTTGTATATTGTTTTTATAGATAGCTATAGATGAAGACATATTTAAATAAAACAAAGAAAAGTCCAACGATGTCATAGAACATTAAGGCGAGAAGCACACTTTATTAATCTAGAAAACACAATTATCAACGTTTTTAAATCCCTTATATTAACTTAACCGCCGTCTCTCTCTTGGTCCGTCCGTCTGTACGACGGAGAAACAAACGTAAAAAAAAACAAACCCAGTTTTTAAAAAAAGTTTTTGACTATAAACCCCTTATATGTGAGACAGAACTAAAGGTTTTGATGATGATCAAACATTTACAGACTGAACGTGACTGAACACCCAAATACTTTTAAACGGAGATGGGTGGGGGTGCGGGGTGGTCAACGATCGTTGGAGTGAACTCTGGAAACACGTGGATGTCAACAACAGACGGCTACCATACATTTATATAGAAATACACTAAAAGTACATTAATTTAATTACGGTACATTCGATCGATCTGAACTTTTGAAGCAATGCATTGTTAGGTGACTTAAGTCCATATGCAAAATTTCGGCTCGATGGTATCACGGGAAGTGGGACATTTTTTACTTTTGTTTATAGGCCGCTATTTTATGCTATTGCTTTTAAAGAAACGAGTGATCTTACACATATACTTACATCTTTGCTTGTTTTATGACTGTTTTTAAAGTTGTTATATTCAATAATTTATTAGAAATGTGCCGTCCATAATTGTCGTCACACAATTTTTGCCAATTTCTGACCCCCTCCCCTCTCGTCACATTTCTTAAAATAATTTTTATAAAAAAAATAAAAAAAAATCGAGGTACAAAGCAATTTTTTTGTGCTTACATTTTAATTTAATGATTAATTTACTTTTTATCCTTGAAAAAAAATGTGTTGACTTGTGAAATTAGAGTGAGCAAATGAGTTTTAGTGAAATAATTTTACAGTAATAACCTGTAAGTACAGCCCCTTTTTAGGTGTCGGAAAAAACAACAACACGAAAATAACCGCATTACCAATGTTAATAACTTTATAAATTATAAAGAAATTATATTATATAAGCACATCTGCTATTCGCATTCTTAAAATTGATAGTAATTTAAAATGAATCATTTAAAAAGGCTCTGGGAGCATTTTGAAAATTCAGTAAATGGTACCTATAAAAGGGCTTGAATCGACACACTTTTGATCTTATCTTATCTTAGATATACAGACGCTCCTTCTATGCAGAAGATAATTGCGTCCACAGACCATGAGAGATGATCTGTTGGCAAGTGCTGCAGCGGTCACAGGGCACGGCTATAGGGGTTCCACGCATTACCCCAGCCGCCTAACTATGGTCTAGTTAGGTACCCATTCGGAGCTGGGTGACTCGGGGACTCCTCAGGCCGCGAGAACAAATCCTCACCTTCGTGTGGATTCGAACCCGTGACCATCGGTATGACAGTCGAGAGCGCTACCTCTCGACCACCACGTGGACTTATCTCTTGACTTCGTTTACCCACGTTAAACGACAATGTCAAAGGGACTTTAGCTTAGATGATAGATAGTCTATGGGAAAAGCGACATAAGACATAATATAAATTTGAGCCAAAAATTCTTTTTATTTTAGGAAAAAAAAATCATATAATGGACTCAACATGGTGGCAATGGTGTGAAAATAATAAATTTTGTACTCAACATTTACATAGATCTATAGATTTTGCTTGTTTTTTAAATCTAAAAATAAGATTTAAATTTGAAGCGTATAAATTATAAATAATATTATTTCTCATGCTTATTTCAATAACTATAGGGCAAGTTAAGTAATAATTTCTTCATATTTTTTTTGGAGATGTTTATAAGAACTATGGCAAGTTCAAAACTCATTACATTACTCATTAGTTTAAAAAACTAATCTCACTCACAAAATACATCAACTTCAATTCAAATATCACTTACCACAAATCGATGACTTCACCAGGGTCTACAGTTATCGCCCAGGAGCACACAACAAAATTTGAAGTATAATAATCAAAATATACGTTTGAGATGTATCCTGTTGCAGCGGTCAAGTTTGTGTCACAAGTCCCTGTATAGACATGAAAATCTCTTCAACTGAGCAATCTATACTATTAAAAAACAAAGCCCTGACTGACTGACTCAACACTAACTCTCCAACTGCCTGTTTAGCTACAATCATGAAATTTGCGAAGTTGTACTATCGCTATGAAAATGGAAGAAAAAGTATTTATAAAAAAACACTCATGGGGGCGGGGGTGGGGGCTAGGGACCGGCCAAAAATGTAGCCCCACTCCATAAAATAAGCTTTAAGACGTGTTAAAACTCAGTCTATTGTTTAAATGGATGGATCTTGACTAAGATTGGTACAAGAAAACTTGGTGACCCATTTTGAAATACCTGGGCATTAACTCCTTATTTCATTTTCTTTACGGCCATGTTTTCCGTAAAAATTTAATTCTTTATTCCCCAATGTATTCTACACGATTTGACCAATGTTGACAAATTGATCCATCATGATCCAGATTGAAATCAATAGGTGGTTTAAACTTTACAACATAAATGAATAGGAACCGTATTTCCATTATAAAAATTATAACCCTTTTTTCAGACCATGATTGTCTATAGGGAGGATGTGAAATGGCGTTTACAAGTTTTCTTGAGCCACGGCTTGTGAGCAAGGGATTTTGTGGCTAGCACAATGCCCAGCCTTTGGGACCCTGCCAACACCGAGGCTTGATACGTGTTCCCTATAGCCTCGAAACGACAGCCCAACGCGCTACCGTTAGACAGATGCCCCCCTCTCCCAAAAAAAATAAAAAATAAAATAAGCAGTGTAAATATTATTGTATTCATACGATTCTAATGTTTCTGAATAAAAACTTTTTAAAAAATACCACTTAAAGGCCTAAAATGTCAATTCAATTTTTCTAGCATGAGTTTGAAAAAAAAAGAGTTACATAAAAGATATTTTAAAAGTAGCATATGAGTAAATGGATTGATCTTGACCAAACTTAATGCATAAAAATTTGACAGCCCGTGTTAAAACTGTAAAGGATGTTACACTGATGATGTTAATTACTTTTGGTCTTGGACCCCATGTATTTATTTCGTAACTATTTAAGCTTTTTTCCCCATTCTACTTTAAACAATCTTGTCACATATTGACTAATATCGATATCATGATCCAGAATCAAAATAATAATTGTTTTGAAATTGCCATCTTATAGGAATTAGGGCTGGGGGCCTTTAAATTTATATATAATCTAGTGTATGTTTTATAATATACTACTGTATTAATCAGATCACCTTGAAACTTTAGAAAGTAATTGCGTATGTTCCTACAAATGTTTCTGTCATAGACGTTTTCAAACTACCTCTAATAACTAGAAGAGGGGATCAAAAGGTATTTTAAACAGAGGTTACAAGGTGAATGGATGAACCTTGACTTAAAGTGGTATATAAAAATTATTTGGAATAATATTTTACAGTTTTATTTCCCATCAAATCTCAAACATACTTTACTTTTATTGATTAACACATATTGCCATCATATTGCCTAGGCAAACTATGCAAAATTTTTACAAATTTCATGCTTTGCCTGAAACAATCCTCCATTCTATACATTGCCTACACATTCTATAGAATGCCTGAATTTCACACTATGCCTGAAACATATACACTAAATGTTACCGTTGCTTGGGTAGTAATCATTCAGGGAGCCCAGATTGTTTTAAAACATAAGCTGATAAACAGAATGTCACCATAGAGCGGTGACGTAATTCTGACATTTGACTTGAGGAATATCTGTGACGTAACCTGACAAGTCTAATGAGACGAG
Source organism: Radix auricularia (assembly GCA_002072015.1). NCBI lineage: Eukaryota > Metazoa > Mollusca > Gastropoda > Lymnaeidae > Radix > Radix auricularia. The sequence continues at coordinate 698,677 of MUZC01000021.1, forward strand.
CGAGGCATGCGCGTGGCGTAACCCACCGAGGACGAGAGAGGGAATCATACGTGTCTGATGACTAGGTTAAGCCCCCCCCCTACCCCAAAACCCTATAAATTCCTAGGTATGCCATTGCATGAACCCACCTGTCCTTAACAGGGAGGTTGTGGTAGTTCATGGTTAGCATAACAGATGTGCTTATGATTTTCTTACTTGTATTTTATATTTATCACAATGTCATGTGTGGTCATTTATGGCGTGTCTGCATTTTATTATATGACTATACAACAATATTCATGAAATGTTATTGTGTGCCTTACGACTGAAGAGTTGTCAGTTTATTTTGTGTATGATTTGCAACTGGTTAATTTAAAAGAACATTCAGTTTCCTTCAACGTTAGGGTTTCACAATCACATTTGACAGCATCGTTATCTTGCACTGTAAAACATTTCTGTAAAACTCATAAATCAATAGCCAAAATATTTTTTTTGAAAATGCTCCTAGAAATGTAATTTAAAATGTCTCAGATTTACCTTTCAACGGAGTACATGTAGTGTCATCAAGTCTCTCATAGCCGTAAGCGCAAGTGCAGTAATACGATCCCCATGTATTTTGGCAGTAAAAGTTAGGGGGGCAGCTTACGACATTGCACTCATTGAAGTCCTCACTGCAAGATGGTGACGTCCAGTTCAGGTAGCAATGACAAAGTCCGCTCACACGGTCAAGTTTCTCTGTGTTGACTCTGTTACAGGTGCTTTGATATTTGCAGTCGTCTCCATAAAACCAGTCCTCACAATCTTTAAACAAAAATTCAATATCATTTTGAAAAAAAAAAAAAAAAAAAAAAAAAACATCTATAATAGATACATTTTCACGCTGTTCGAAGATTTAATCTTTTGATTCGAAATATTTTAAGTGATTAAAAAAAAGTATATAAATTTGCAAAACTATTCTTTAGAATACTCAACATGCTGAAAATGAAACACCTGTAAAGATTTCTTGTGATATTTCCTAATACTTTTACCAATTTCTTTTACTATCTCTACTTATGATTAAAAATTATATATTAAAATTGGCTTGCCAACACAGGTCTGGTTGTTAGCTGAATTTAATTGCATTCCTTTAGGACAGTGGCACTGCTCTATGTAGGGATCTGTTGAGATGACACCACAGGCATGGGAGCACTCATTAGGGTCGTTGGTACAGTTTGCTGTGAGAAAGAAAAAATAATTGAAACATAATATTGAATGATTGAATAAAATCTGAGACAGAATTCATCCAACATATAAATGTAATAATACAACATACAATTGATATTTTAAATATAGAGCCAGCAAATTTTCATTGACTTTTTCATTAGTGAAATTACGGCTTTGAAATTTTCCGTCTTTTATTTTCATTTTATGCGTCACAAAATAATATATATTATATTATATTATATTATATTATATTATATTATATTATATTATATTATATTATATTATATTATATAGTTATATATATATATAGTTACTTTTTATGTTACAAGTAGGCTGGTCAGTGTGAATGTACGGCTGAATAAATAAAACCCAGAAAACTTTACAAGTATCATGTCTACACAAGCTTGATTGTTACTACACAAGAGAGTTTCAGTGTGTGTCATCAATTTCACAAAAAAATCTAAGCACTGCTTTAAGAAAAATGTGTTGAAAAAAAAAGAAAAGTAAAGTGAATGGATCAGTTTCACGAACAAGGTCAATTTAAATCAACATAACAAAGGGGGATCATCGCACTTATTAATATGTTGTTTGTTACGGATATCGTGGATTGCGTAACGCCTGTTTCGACTGTAACTTTAAGCAAGTAGATCTACTAAAAACTCGAATGAATATTTAAAAGCAATTTCCAAAAAAGAATTTCCGAATTTTTTTATTAAAGGGAAATCATTCTAGCGTACATTAAAAGTCGATTCAAATAAGTTATTCTATCTAACATTAGCATTCACAAAGCGGAAAACCCCCAGCAACTATGACAATGAGTTATCGTAATAATAATTTTAAATCAATTATGAAACTAAACAAATCAATTACCATCTAAAAATGCTGCCATAATTACGGGAGTTGAAAGATACGAGTTTTAAAAAAAAATCCTTCTCCAAAATTGTTCTAAATATTATTAGATATCGTTTGGTGTTTATTTCAACACGATAGATGTTATAGTTGGCGAGAAATTGAGACAAGATTGATATTGTTTCTTTTTAATTTGTTGATTTTCCAGGAAATCAAGTAAATGTTTTCGGTATTTTTTTGTTCCCCTTGCACGCACGTGAGGCCTTATTCACACATTTTAAAAAGACCCAAACCCTCTATCTGGTATGGTTCAGGAGGAGTTGCGTGTGCAAGCGCTACAGACATTTCAAATATATAAACGCAATTTTTCTCATGGGAAGTTGAGTTAAAAAGTACGGCAGCATGTGTTGTCCTGACTAACGTTGGGTGATTTATTTCTGGTTGCAGTAAGGTCAATTCAAAAATGTATGATGTATCAAATTGTCGTGGGAAAATGTAGTTCTTTTAATGAATTACTAAGCCCAGAAACAGTAGAGATTAGAGGAAACAAAGAATGGCGTCACGCACCTAGGGTGAGACGGGTCCACATATTTGTGACGATGTGCGAAGAGGGAGAGGGCGGAGTTTAAGAATTGTGACGTCACGTCAAAACATGATAATTTAATTAAAAGCTCCACTGAAATATTCGATTTCTAACAATTTATTTTCAGACGTTTTACACGGTTTCACGCGTGTCACGATATTAGAGTGCAGCCTTACCAGTGGCGTCGCTAGGGGTGCGGAGGGGGCGGGCCGCCCCGGGTGACACCATCAGGGGGGTGACACCAGACATTAAAATTCTATATATTCCCGTTATTTGGCACTGGAAAACACGGAGGAGTTATATGGATTAAATCATGAGGGGGTGACACCATGAGCTACCGCCCCGGGTGACACCATGAGCTACCCCCCGGGTAACACCAACCCTAGTGACGCCTCTGAGCCTTACACTACATACATACTAAGATGACGTTAAAGTGATTTGAAATATGCCCATTTTCAAATAGAAAATACGATTTTTAAGGGGTGGGGGGTCAAAGCTTTGTGACATCATATTGGAGGGGGGGTCTACGTTTTTGTGACGAAGTGTGACGAGAGGGTGAGGGGGGTTAAAGATCAGCCAAAATCGCGTGACGTCATTTATAGATGGCCCCTAATGGTAGATAAGGTCATAAATTAAATTCTTAAAAATATAACACAACAACAATCAAATACAAGACTCAGTATTATAAATACAACTTTCTCGCTCCATTTATAAGTGTTAACACATAGAAACAATTCTCTTAACCGTCTTGAATTCGGGCGTGTAACACAAACCTGTACACCAACACTCAAACAACATTCAAAACTACTATAAAAATTAAAGGCTAGACTTAAACCATTGATAAGCGTGGGACGCAATTATCTTCTGTACAGAAGGGGCATCTCACTGTGTCCATAAGATAAGAAAATTTGTGTAAGATAAGATAACAGATCAGATAAGATAAATTAAGTCCGAAGGTACAATTTTCTCCTTAATTCACAAATAAATGTATATTATAATTATAACGAGGGGGCCGCGGTGGTCGAGTGGCAAGCGCGCTCGACTGTCGCTCCGATGGTCACTTGCTCGAATCCATGGGAAGCCAAGGACTCGCTCCTTAGCCGCGGCACGCCAACGCTGCATCACTTGCCAAAAAAAAAAAACAACAACTGCTGCCTTGCAGATGGTCTTGGCTGACCAAAGGCTACGGAAGAAAATCCAGAAAATACAGCAGGCTGAAGTCGGAGACCACGGGCCAATTAATGCAAAACTCGTGGCACGCAAAACTCAAAATTAAATATTGAGAACGAAGAGAAGAAGAAGATAATTTAACGACATTACCATTACTGCTAACTATTGCGGGTAACTTCTTCATTTTTTTTTGCTAAATAAACATGCCAGTAAACTAGTAAGTCTGTAAATAAAACAACCAAACTGCAACCACTCACAAACACAATCGCCTGTTGAGTTACGCACGAGTCCCGCTTTACAGCCACACGTATAGTTTCCAGGTGTGTTGTTGCAGACTGAATACAAATCTGAGCAAATGTTGGGGTCATCACATTCATTGACATCAACGTCACAGTAAGTCGATGTCCATCCTTGTTTGCAAGAACACTGACCAGTGTTTCTGTTACAATATGATGTACCCTCTTGATAACACAAACACGGGGTGTCACAGTAGTCAACGCCATACGTAAACGGGGAGCATTCTGTAAGTTTAAAATTAAAAGACATACTAAGTCATTTTAATCTTTAAAATGAAAAAAAAAATCAAATACAGGACAGCTGTATATTAATTTTATTTAATATTTAAAATACAAGTAAAAATATTTGTGTTATTTATAGCTGGGGTCTCCAAACTACGACCCGTGGGCCAGATTCGGCCCGCGAGGCCTTCGCATCCGGCCCAGGAGACCTTTTTATCCCCAAAAAGAGACTATTTTTACCCTTTAGTTGAACCGATGCCCCCCTCTCCCCAAAAAAAAAATTTAAGCAGTGTAAATATTATTGTATTCATACGATTCTAATGTTTCTGAGTAAAAACTTTTTTAAAGTACCACTTAAAGGCCTAAAATGTCAAATTTAATTTTTCTAGCATGAGTTACATAAAAGATATTTTAAATGTAGCTTATGAGTAAATGGATTGACCAAACTTAATGCATAAAAATTGACAGCCCGTGTTAAAACTGTAAAGGATTTTACACTCATGATGTCAATTACTTTGGGTCTTGGGTTGTGTGTATTCGGCCCCTTAACAGGAGCGGCGTTTGAGGGTGGCAATTGGGGCGACTGCCCCAGGCCCCGCGCTTAGGTAGGCCCCGCGTTTCGGTCCTGAACATGTCTCGTCCTGGTTAATAGCCTATACATGTAGAACCAAAGAGTGGATGATAGAACGTATGCTGGAAACGATTGTAATCCTTTTTAAAGGTCAAATTCCGTAGCGCAGCTCTAGACGTCTTTGAAAGCATTACACCGTTAGCGGAAAATAGGTCAGATGTACCATTCAACCGAACACCTTTATTTGTGTACACGTCATTCACAATAGATTTTCTAAAATAGTTATTTTTAGAAAACTGTGTCATCGGAATGGCAGTGTATCGGCAGTGGTGCGATCGGAAACATTAATTAGCGTCAGCAAAGTGATTTCTCTGTAGTCTGTACGATATCAACATGAGTGGCACTAGGCCCAGCGCTTACCTAACGCCGCCACTGCCCCTAGTTACTGTTTGACGGTTAATGCGGCCCTCCGGCTGAAAAGTTTGTAGACCCCTGACTTAAAGTAATTAATCAAAATTTAAAAAAAAATTCTAACAGGAAATAACTCCTTACGTCATTCATAATTGTTTTAAAATTTACAAAAAAGTCTTACCGTGGGCCCAGTAGGAGGCACTGAATCCTGGCCCCGATGGAGCCCCCTGAGCTACAAATACAATGTGCAAACTTGGACCAGAGGATCTGAACCGAAAGTTTGCCAGCGTTGAGTCTCCCCAATATCCACTCTGATATCCATTTGGTGGAATGAGTGCGTTGGCACTGTCTCCGTCGTAGAATGTCACCGTGTCCGTGTTGTCAACATCAAATTTGTGAAATCTTGAATCATTGTTAAGTCAATAAAAACATTTATTTAAAACATTAATAAAGTACACGTCAGATATCAAATTGAAATTGATCTATTATTTAAGATTAAAACTATTTTATCTACTTAAATTAGGTGCATATGGAACTTTCGCACAACATGGCACGTTAACAACCCTCTTCCTAAATAGCTCTTTCTGGTTTAGGATAACACCGCAGCTAAGTTTTCATTTTTAAAACTAGTTTTATTTTGTTTTTGCTACTCCCCACCCCCCCCCCCTTTTTTTTTGGTTCTTGTTGAGGAAGGCTTCTTTTTCGGTGACGTCCTGTCAGGCTACTCATACGTCACGCTCCAGAGGAGGGTAGGGGGTGTAAGAAAGTGTGACAGTTTGTGACAGGGGGAGGGGGTGTGCCGGCAATGTGTGACGTCAATGTTTTTATTTTTAAAAATATTTTAATTAAGTGTGACGTACTTTAGGGGTGAGGGCGGGGGGAGGGGATGGGGTCCAAGATTTGTGAAAAAATGTGACAGGATGGAAGGGGGAGTTTAACATTGTCAAAAATAGCGTGACGTACTTCTTGGACGGCCCTTACTCTGTTTAAATAGTTTATATTTTTTTAAACTCAAATTTTATTTAGCATAAAAGTTGAGTATAATTACCTTAATACACAGCGATGCAAAAGTAAAGTTACGATCATGCTCAAAAGCTTCATCGCCAAGAAACACGAGATGTTGTATAGATTAGCCAATGCTAAATCAGTGGTATTTGGTTTACTTGCCGATTGGTTGGTTTGTTTTGCCTTTTTTTTATTTTTTATTTATTTATTTTTTTTAAATTAAAGTTTTTATTTTATTTATCTTTTCAGTACGTGTATTCTTAGAGTTTGGTTAAGGAATATCAAGTTTGAAGAAATATGGTTATGCAAAGTTATGAATGGTAGAATAGAAGTAGGCCAAATATGGATTTAGGTCACTTTAATCGTTCAACGATTTAAGCGTCTGTAATCGTAAAGTTAAGTCGTAATAAGTTCTAATGGAAAATTTAGGGAACCCTTACGATGATCGGTTATGGGACTTACTTTACTTGTAAGCGGGTTTAGGTTGCAATATTTCTGAGCACCATTAGGATTTCAATTGTGACGCCAAATCCAAGTCTTTTAAAGAAAAGGGTTGGCCGCTACTGCCACAAAGTGTATTGAATTGAAATCCTTCTTTTTATGTCACGTGCCATGTTAACAACGTAAACACATAGATATTTACACACACACACACACACACACACACACACATACACACACAAATAAATGTGCCTTGACTTAAACAGCTGTATAATGAATATAATTTAAATAATATTTACTTGAATGTGATAATTTGGTTGTCGGCAACTCTTATGGTCCATTCACAGGTCACTGTATCTGGGTAGTTGTCGGGAAAATTCGGAGACTTTATTGTCCCGGCCTGGGCTGTAAGCGTTCCCCCACAGTCTGGAATTGTTTTAAACATATGATAAGATAAATAATTTAAAGAAGGAAAGTTTAAAAAATGCATATTCTTTAAACGTACATTTTAAACTATAAGTTGAACTGTGTTATACATTTAGTGATCCCTACAACAATCGGTAAATTTGTTAATCGCATCAGAAACAAACGTCCTGCTCTCAGAGCCACCCGACGGAAATTATTTTCACAGCCTCCCCCCCCCCCCCCCGAGCCACCATGCTATACAACCACAGCTACTATGCTATACAACCACAGCTACCATTCTATACAATCACAGCTACCATGATAAACAACCACAGCTACTATGATATACAACCACAGCTACCATGATATACAACCACAGCTACCATGATATACAACCACAGCTACCATTCTATACAACCACAACTACCATTCTATACAACCACAGCTACCATGCTATACAACCACAATTACCATGCAATACAACCACAGATGTCATGCTATACAACCACAGTCACCATGCTATACAACCACAGCTACCATTCTATACAACCACAGCTACCATGCAATACAACCACAGATGTCATGTTATACAACCACAGTCACCATGCTACAGAACCACAGTCACCATGCTATACAACAACAGTCACTACTATATACAACCACAGCTACCATGCTATACAACCACAGCAACCATGCTATAGAACCACAGCAACCATGCTATAGAACCACAGTCACCATGCTATACAACCACAGTCACCATCCTATACAACCGCAGCCACCATTGCTATACAACCACAGCCACCATTGCTACACAACCACAGTCACCATGCTATACAACAATAGTCACTATTCTATACAACCACAGTCACCATGCTATACAACAATAGTCACTATTCTATACAACCACAGTCATTATTCTATACAACCACAGTCACTATTCTATACAACCACAGCCACTATTCTATACAACCACAGTCACTATTCTATACAACCACAGTCACTATTCTATACAACCACAATCACTATTCTATATAACCACAGTCACCATTCTATACAACCACAGTCACTATTCTATACAACCACAGTCACTATTCTATACAACCACAGTCACCATGCTATACAATCACAGTCACTATTCTATACAACCACAGCCACTATTCTATGCAACCACAGCCACTATTCTGTAAAACCACAGGCACTATTCTATACAACCACAGCCACTATTCTATACAACCACAGCCACCATGATATACAACCACAGCCACCATGCTGTACAACCACAGTCACCATTCTATTCAACCACAGCCACCATGATATACAACCACAGCCACTATTCTATACAACCACAGTCACTATTCTATACAACCACAGCCACCATGATATACAACCACAGTCACTATTCTATACAACCACAGCCACCATGATATACAACCACAGCCACTATTCTATACAACCACAGCCACTATTCTATACAACCACAGCCACCATAATATACAACCACAGCCACCATGATATACAACCACAGCTACTATTCTATACAACCACAGCCACCATGATATACAACCACAGCCACTATTCTATACAACCACAGCCACCATGATATACAACCACAGCCACCATGATATACAACCACAGCCACTATTCTATACAACCACAGCCACCATGCTATACAACCACAGCCACCATGATATACAACCACAGTCACCAAGCTATACAATCACAGTCACTATTCTATACAACCACAGCCACTATTCTATACAACCACAGCCACTATTCTGTAAAACCACAGGCACTATTCTATACAACCACAGCCACTATTCTATACAACCACAGCCACCATGATATACAACCACAGCCACTATTCTATACAACCACAGCCATTATTCTATACAACCACAGCCACTATTCTGTAAAACCACAGGCACTATTCTATACAACCACAGCCACTATTCTATACAACCACAGCCACCATGATATACAACCACAGCCACCATGCTGTACAACCACAGTCACCATTCTATACAACCACAGCCACCATGATATACAATCCCACAGCCACTATTCTATACAACCACAGCCACTATTCTATACAACCACAGCCACTATTCTATACAATCACAGCCAACATGATATACAACCACAGCCACTATTCTATACAACCACAGCCACTATTCTATACAACCACAGTCACCATTCTATACAACCACAGCTACCATGATATACAACCACAGCCACTATTCTACACAACCACAGTCACCATGCTATACAACCACAGCCACTATTCTATACAACAACAGTCACTATTCTATACAACCACAGTCACCATGCTATACAACCACAGCCACTATTCTATACAACCACAGTCACCATGCTATACAACCACAGCCACTATTCTATACAACCACAGCCACTACTCTATACAACCACATCCACTACTCTATACAACCACAGCCACTAATCTATACAACCACAGCCACTATTCTATACAACCACAGTCACCATGCTTTAGACAAAGAAGTCGTTATGTTCCCCTATTTATTATTTTCAATTGGAACAGCTGATCAAGTCTTTCAAAATAAGAACTTAACCGTTTGATACTAAAACAGAAGATTTACGCTTACAAGTAAAAAAAAATCCTTAATTTAATCCTTAATTATACAAGTCAAATGTTTATTAATATTCCCTTTAAGAAGCAGTCGATTAATGACTTCAAGCGATTTAGGCCGATTTTTGCGCCCATCGCCACTTGTCATACTTCGTCACAAAATCTTAGATTCTCCTTCCAATATGACGCCTCAAAGCTTTGAACATCGCACACTAAAAGCGGTATTTTCTAACTGAAAATTACCATGTTTAAATTACTTTTTCTGACATTTAAATAGTTTTATGTAGTTATATAATTGAGTAAAGTCTGTACTTTAATACCCTAACTATAGTGAAGCCATTTAAAAAGTCCTTGAATTAATTATTAGCCATCAAATATTTAAATATTTAATGACAATTTTATTTAAAGTCGCGCGTTTAATATTTGACGTCACATTTCTTAAACACCCTTTCCCCCTCGTCACACAACTTCACAAAACACCCCCTCTCCCTCGTCACACATCGTCACAAACATCCCCCCTCGTCACACATCGTCACAAACACCCCCTCCCCCTCGTCACACATCGTCGCAAAAACCCACTCCCCCTCGTCACACATCATCACAAAACATCCCCTCCCCCTCGTCACACTCACAAACACCCTCTCCCCCTCGTCACACATCGTCACAAACACCCTCGTCACACATAGTCACAAACACCCAATCCCTCCTCGTCACACATCGTCACAAACAACCCCTCCCCTTCGTCACACATCCTCACAAACACCCCCTCACCCTCGTCACAACCCCCCCCCCTAGTCACACATCGTCACGAATCCGTGAGCCCCTATCCCACAAAGGCGATTGTCGTTATTTTTTGACGGCCCCTCATTGCCAATCTTTGCTTTTGTCTTAACTCACCCTTAACTGCAGTACTGTCTCGAAATTATTTAAAATTATTATTATTGAGATATTATGTAACATTTAGGGACTGAGGTAGATAGCACGTTTATATTGATCCCATTAAAACAAACACAGAGCGAGATAATATAAACAATTTTAATGACGATTAATTTTACCGTTACTTAAAGCTTGGCCAGAGGTGTTTCCCATTATTATCATCAGCCAAAACGTCATCACCAGCTTCCTGACGAGGTTTTCCATTGTCTGAGACTGTGTAGATTATTGAGACTGTAAGAAATAAGGTTATGGATTTTATCTACTTGTGATTGTTAGGACGTAGGACGCAATAATCTTCTGTACAGAAGGAGCGTCTGTAACATATAAGATTGTTAGTGATTAGGACACTAATTAAATTTGTTGAAATTAAAGTTTCTCTTTGAGGTTGGATTTCAAAATTTATTTTCTCCGCGGCAAACATTCTAATACAGTGAACTTGTTATTGTCTATCTTGACAACAAGTTTCTTGAAACCCAAGTTTTGAATCCAGAGTTTAGAGCAGTGGCAGCGAGACCTTTAATAACTGAGTAAAAAACAAATTACACAGACTGTTTGTGTAAGAAAACAATAAATTTAAGCTTCATTAACAACTAATACAAATAATGGTAAACGTTTTCGGCTCATGCCTTCATCAGTACAAAAACATTTACTTACATATGTCTTAGAATTAAAACACATTAAAGTCTATGTGATAAAATGAAAAGAAAAGGTAGATTAAAATAAACAAGTACATAGAATATAAGAAAAAGGAGGAAGTTGAAGTATCTGTTTTAATTTTAAGATGTATGTAAGTAAATGTTTTTGTACTGATGAAGACATGAGCCGAAACTTTTACCATTATTTGTGTTAGTTGTTAATAAAGCTTAATTTTATTGTTTTCTTACACAAATAGTTTGTCTAATTTGTTTTTTTTTATTAAAAAGCTTTATGCAGTCCCATTCTGTATAATCACTGAGTACCATTTTATAATTTAAAACACAATGATGAGAGCTGCATTGAGGCTCGATTGGTCAATAAATCTGGTTTTGAAATTTTTCAGTAACCTTTGTAACAAATCTTTTATAAATTGCGAGCAACAATGTGAACACAGTAAAGCCGCATGCAGCTCGCGAGCATCGGTTTTGCAACCGTTGGTTTAAGAGACTAGACCAGTGGTTCTAAAACTTTTTTTTAAACCCAAGGACTCTTTTAACTTTCCCATGGACCTCAAGGGAAAAAACACACAAATGCATAGTACAAAAATTACAAATCCAAAAAGCTACATTTTGATGAAGATGTATTTTTTGAAACTATAACTTTAATTTAAAATAAAAGTTTAAAAAATAAATTACTTGTATGAATGTGTTAAGATTTTAGGAGTGTGTTTATGTCCTCAACGTTAGTGAGTGGCAACCGCAAATTCCCACGAACACTGAGTTCTTGTCGGTTTTTGTTGTTGTTGTTGTTGTTGTTGTTGTGTGTGTTTGTGTGTGTGAGTGTGTGTGTGTGTACAATAACCACTAATCCAGCATATACAATTTGGGAATATGTTTTATTTTAACCAAAATTTGTAGTATCCTTGTTTAAGCTATGGTTTAGGTTCGTAATTTCTGGATATTTCAATAAGCTGCCCCCGTATTAGTTTGGATTCATCCATGCTTGGGATCTGATTTTGTCCACGGACAAAAGGGCTCAACTGCCATTCGAGAATATCCATAAAGAAGAATGTCTTGAAATATTTGGTTCAGGTCTGAATGAAGAGCCCCTAAATGTTGACAGTAAGCTAGAAAATTTTCACCTCTACTTTGCGATTTCTATATATTTGACAAATGAGATCATTCTCATCTTCCCAAATTTTGTTGGCAACAAAATCATATATTTTTAATTTTTACGATTTCAATTCTGTTTAAGTTTAATGGATACCTTGTATTTGATATTTAGTTTGATTAAATTTTGCCCACCAAAATTTCATAAGGGATAGATAGAACTATGTCATTTTTGAGTTAATTGTGGCGCAAATCACTGACTTTGATTTACAGGAATTCCAACACTAAATCAAAGAGACTATAAAATCTATTGAAATATGCACTTTTTGATAACCAACGTACTTCCGTGTGATTGAGTAAACGGTTAAAGTCTACTTCCTTCTCCAAAAACTATTGAGCTAATAATCTCTAACTGAAGCCATTCTTTTGATTTGATTAACTGCTCTAATGACATTATCTACTAATACAAACAAAATTTCACTAAGATTTATTGGGAATAAATGATGTCGATGAATGACACAATGTACAGTTTGTTTTAAGTATGCCAGAGTATCAAGGGTATAGCATAGCTTTAACTTTAAAAAAATTTGTCAATTCAGTAAATGTCATTTCACCTTTCGTAAATTGTGTCCAAACATTCAATCACACTTAGAATATTCTACATCACCGTACTGTTAGCATCGGTCTGATATCTGTTACAAGATGTTAGCATCGGTCTGGTATCTGTTACAAGATGTTAGCATCGGTCTGGTATCTGTTACAAGAAACCACTTTTAAAAAAGTATTAACTTATTTAAAGGAATGCTGCAGTAAGGCCCTTGTAAAAAAACGTTTAAAATATTTGATGATAGACATAAAGTTAAAAACACCTTTCTTATTCCATATGCAAGAACAAACACATACAAGTTTTCTTTCTTTCCTTCCAGTATTCGGGCGTGGAATGGGTTGCCTGAAGAAACCAGGAAAGCCAACACTTTATCATCATTTAAAGCTCTAGTTAGAATAACAGGACTAAACACAAACCATAGAAATACGTAAGACGCAATAATCTTCTGTACAGAAGGAGCGTCTGTAACATATAAGAAAAGATAAGATACAATTTTGATAGATATAACTTCGTGACACATCGAACCTTAACAAACCGTGCAACCATTGTTGATTCACACTAAGGCAATTGTTCTTTTCTGACCTACTTATAGGAATTCTGCATTTCAAAACTGACCTTTCAATAAACCTAGTGTTTTGATTGGTTATAGTTGTGTAAATTACCTTAGCTCTGCTTCCTTTCTTTTCTATAAGCTAAAACAACATTGTATTCCATGACTGATAGTACTCCAGATAGTATTTTATTAATAGAAAAAAGCATTCACTAACTATTTTATTTATTTATATTTATTTTTATTTCTATAATAAAAAAAATGGATCACATTTTTATTTTATATTAGGACTTGCGCGGACCACCTAGCATTGTTCAAGGACTCCCACATCATATTAAATTTCCATGGACCCCTGAATGGTACTGGGGACTTCTGGGGGTCCGTATGGGCAATTGTGGGAACCACTGGTCTAGACCAATATAAGACGTCATAAACTATTATATTAATTGAAATTGATTAATTTTTGAAGTCGTAACAAATATTTTTTATAAATTTTGTAAAATTTCAATGTATTTCTTTAATGCAATCATGAAATAGGGGGGAAAACGGTTTAATAGGTAAATATTTTTTATTGGTATTTTGGGGTTTTTATCAATAATTTTTAACTTTTGATAAAGAAATATGTTAATTACACTTACCAGAAATATGTTAATTACACTTACCAGAAATATGTTAATTACACTTACCAGAAATATGTTAATTACACTTACCAGAAATACTACCAAGTATTTGAACGCTCAGATTCCTAAACCCCCGGCACACAACTGTACCACGTCATGGCTGTGACTGTGATGGCTAAAGTTGGCGGGACCTTTTTATAATGGGCTAAGCCGGCTACATTTAGCAAGTCATGTCATTATACATTAGTTGTTTTTTTTATTCTATTCAAATCTAATTTACCCACGTAATATATAGCTATTTAATTTTAAAGCTTCCTTTGTTTGAAGACTTAAGAACTTTTCAAATCATGTCTTTAGTTGCATGCACAATCAATAATTATTTTTAAAGGCAGCAATAGGCTTCAAATGAATGCATTGTTTTAACCTGGGTGCTCCTCGAATCATTTGGCAGCCTGCCGTAGTTAAAGCCATACATACATTTGCTAAGAATATCTATTACAGAAGCTTCTTCTGTACGGTAAATAATTTCCATAATTAACTCAAATATGTTTATGACTGTCTGTCTTTTAGGCTAAAATCACGTATGCTAAATTAAACCCACTTCCTGGTTAACTAATTACATAAAACTTGGCACACATACAAAAGTTTGATTGAAATTGATAGATAAACTCTTTCGAGTTATAAATAAAATCAACGAAACTTCATGGGAATTAAACTTAACTCTTCTTTCTCTTAAATAGAAAAAGCAAACTCGCTTTGCTGAGATAAACGACTTTGTTTGACAATAAAATTAAGTACTTATTTGCGCTAATCAACTTTTCCATAGATCTACTTATTTTCCTTGGCGCTGATCCATGTTTAACCAAATATTTTATTTGCTATAATCAAAAAGCCGTGTTTCTCCAAGTTTTTTTAAAAAGTCATAATGAAAATCCTTGTTTTACCAAGCATTTTCAAATTAATAATTTAAAAAACAACAACAGCGAAACAAAGTTTTTTTTTTTTACTATAAATCCTTTATATACTCGACAATCCAAAAATCCAAAATTATAATAATGTCTTATATATTAAGGATTTATAGTAAAAAAAAAACTACTGAAGTATGCCTGCTAAATTTCAGCTCGATTTGATCATGGCTAAAGGGTTATAAAAACATATTTAACATAATGCACCCCACGAGAAAGACTAGGATTTACATTTACAGATCGGAAATATGTTTTTAAAAACTATGGTCAATATATTACGCACCGCTCCGCGCGACAGGAAAATATTTTTTAAAGTTGTTCGATATAATACGCACAGCGACAATCAAGCATAAACATTTGCATGCTACTTGGAGATAAATAGAGATAATCTAAAAATTTATTTATTTAATTACAGCACATTCGATCGATATTAAATTTTGACAGATCATTTTTATTTCTGGCACACGTTTACCTGCAAAATTTCAGTTCGCTAGCATACAGGGAAAAAGGTTGAAAATCGATCCAAAGTTGTTTTTTTTCTGCAAGCAATCAACAAGGAACCACGAGATACGTTGAGATACAGCGCTGTATAAATTATCATATTATTATTATTATTAAAAGCCATCTTTACCAAATCTGTTCAGATTAAAAATTAAAAGCCATATTTTACCAAGTCTTTTCGAAGTCATTATATAAAAAGCGAATAGATTTGAAAGAATCGTATATGACATAGATCTATATCCGCTATGAAATAAAGGATTCATACGACCCTAGAGGTAATCATGAATCATGTTCTTTGTGTTTCTTACTTGTCCCTCAAAGAAAAAAAAAAAAAAAAATTCAGCACTGAGGCTAATGAAAAAAAAAATATATATTAGTTTTTAAGTTACATTTGACCAAAAGAAAAAAAAAACAACAACAAAACTAACAAACATTCAATTGAAACAGAAATCAAATTAAGTTCCCTTCCTTATTTTTCATTTCATTCATTTTTTTCCACTGCCTCAGTATAACATTTCCAACATTACTTAAAATAACAGTTTGGATTTTTAAATTGTTCATTCTTAATTTGGAATGCCTCAGGCTGTTCCTTATTGATCTGATATCCTTTTTGTGGCAGATAATCATAGTGTACGCACCTCTAAAAATATCAAGTACAGCTAATTAAATGTAACAAATAGAATTTTACTATTAACACATTGACTACCGTGTTTCGAATTAGATCCAATAAGGGGCCGTCCATAAAGTGAGTCACACTCCAGAGGGGGTGGGGGGAGAGAGGGGAAGTCCCGCCATGTGTGACGTCCCAGAGTTTCATATTACATTTTAATATATTTTAAAATATTTTTTTGGTCAAAAGTGTGACGTACTTAAGGGACGGTTTTGAGGGGGGGGGGGAGCCGAGATTTGTGGCAGTTTGTGACAGGGGAGAAGGGGGAAGCACTTAAAATGGAAAAAAAATAGTTTGACGTAGGCCTACTTTATAAATCGATGATAATTAGAAGATAGAAGTAAACATAAAACTCGTTACTGTGTCATTAATGTAGATGTTTTAAATTAATTAAATTCAAGTTTTCTTTCGTCCGTCTGAAGATAAAAGAAATGTAAAAGTGTATTAGCTTTGACAGCCACACATTCAGGCGAACTTATTGATTTGGAGGTTTGTTATATAATTGGCGATACATACACATTACGTTGGACAAAAAGTAATCTTCTGTAGGGAAGGAGCGACATTAAAGGGTGACGTCGAAACTCAGTGAAATTAAGCGAGCCAAGACGACAAAAATTTGGTGTTGGATTGAATGATACATGATGATCTTAATGACACATGATGATCTTAATGACGCGTGATGATCTTCATGACGCTCGATGATCTTATCAAAGGTAGTAGGGACCACAAAATTTAGAGAGATGAACGAAAGTAATTTGAGTAATTCATGAGTACTGTCTTTCGTTAGTTAACATTTTATTTTACCATACTCCATAATTTAACCGACGCAATCATGCGCAAAGACGAATAGTCACACACAAAGTAATCTCTATCAACATTTACAATTCTCATAAAAATGCAGGACTACGCGCAAACCATAGATTAGCGTAGGACGCAATAAGCTTCGGTTTAGAAGGAGAGTCTGTAACAGATAGGATAAGATAAGATAAGATTTGATATTTGCTTAAATATTTGTATCGTTGAATTAAACAAATTGCTTTTATAATGAAATGTGCGAATTTTTACAATGGTTGAGTGCATTAAAAAAATATACAATAATTATTTGGCTTATATTGATGAATATTTAGTTTTTAAAGCTCTACTCAAATAAAACCAACGTAAACGGGGATACGTCTTTCAATAATCCTGGCCAAGGGACAATGACACCGATTGATTTGGTCTACTGCCAGTGAGTTCAAGGTCAATTTCATTAACAGGTAAATGTGATTTGTTCTTAACATAATTTATGTCTGGCCTCCAATGACACTTCCTGATCAAACTTCCTGTTCGATATTTCCCATTCTCTTCCTTCCTTAACCGTGCCAAAAATTAACAATAGTTTGCCAAAGTTGATTTTGAAGCTAGGGTCTTATCAGGGGGCAATCAAATTTGACATTAGAAAACAAACACGATTGTTTCGGCTTCAGTGGATCGAGGTAGAAACCTTGTTTCAAATTTACTTATTTTAAGCTACTAAATATATTACATGTGGAATGGTAACAGCAGTCAGTGGCGTCGCTAGGGGGGTGCGGAGGGGGCGGGCCGCCCCGGGTGACACCATCAGGGGGGTGACACCAGACCGTAAAATTCTATATATTCCCGTTATTTGGCACTGGAAAACTCGGAGGATTTCGATGGGTTAAATCATGAGGGGGTGACACCATGAGCTACCGCCCCGGGTGACACCATGAGCTACCGACCCAGGTGACACCAACCCTAGTGACGCCTCTGTCAGCAGTCCTCTGCGTAAGGCTATTAAAAGTCTCTTTCTGGGTAACTCTCTCAGCAATATTGTAAATTGGATCTACCAGCTCCAGACCCACAGGTAATCTTGACCCTGGTAAAAATATTTTGTCTCATATAAGGTCATCATGCAACCGCTTGGCTTCGTCCACAAATGCTGTCACCAGCACTTTTATTTTTGCGCCAGGCTGATTCACTAATACTTTGGAGTCATGGCTGTGCTATTTAAAATAGAAATAACAATTGAATAGATTTGAAAATTTAAAAAAAATGAATGAAGAAAATTACGATAAGCATTGTGGTTTGGCACATGTTTAACACGTTAATGATTGTAATAAAAATAACTTATTACATCTATTGGAAGTAGAATTCCACTAAATAATTTCATTAAAAAAGAGATCAAATTTAATTGTTACAGACGTTCCTTCTGTACAGAAGATTATTATGAAACTTACAGCAACGGATAGTCACACTTCATTCGTAATAACATTAAGGGGAAATCACTAAAGATAACAAACACTGCATGACTTAGTCTAGGAGCTAAAAGTAAAGTAAGTAGTATGCCCGATGGTTGTAGAAGGTCCCTAATGTTTCCATTAGAACTTACTAGGGGCTTGGTAGACCTAGTGACTTCCAGGTCAGCGGAGGATTTTCTTAGCGTTAGTCATTCATCATTCTTATCACGACTTTGCGTGGGATTCGAGTTTTGCATGTACATATTTTTAAAAGCAAATTTTAAATTGGTAAAGCTTATCACTGAAACTCTCTCTTGAACATTCTAGACATTTCATTCACAAAACCAAACATTACATTCACAAAACCAAACATTACATTCACAAAGCCAAACATTACATTCACAAAACCAAACATTACATTCACAAAACCAAACATTTCATTCACAAAACCAAACATTACATTCACAAAACCAAACATTACATTCACAACACCAAACATTACATTCACAAAACCAAACATTACATTCACAAAACCAAATATTACATTCACAAAACCAAACATTACATTCACAAAACCAAACATTACATTCACAAAACCAAACATTACATTCACAAAACCAAACATTACATTCACAAAACCAAACATTACATTCACAAAGCCAAGCATTACATTCACAAAACCAAACATTACATTCACAAAACCAAACATTACATTCACAAAGCCAAGCATTACATTCACAAAACCAAACATTACATTCACAAAGCCAAGCATTACATTCACAAAAACTCAGACTTTTGAGTCCTCAAACAGTTTTCCGGTATCTTATTTCATTATTAATTATTTCTCTAACAACTTCCCCAGTCATGTTCTCAGCACATTGGCAAGCATCACCACCGAACAGCTGACAATGATAATAGACGAACGATAGTGTGTCATAAAAATAATGGTTTCCAAACATAGATCAACATAGATATAAACTGTATATCTTCAACAAAGCTTTTATTAATTCTTTTTTTTAAACAAATCCAAGTAAATGCAGAACTTTCAGAAAAGATTCTCTAGGGAACAGTTTGTCTTTATCTTAAACAGTTTAGCTGATCACTGTGTTTAATGGTGGTACAGATGTACCTAGCTTGACATCAAGTTCTCCCAAGTAGGTGGCTTCCTTTACATTGATCCTGTGATAAACAAGGGAAACAAATCTCTAGGCGCGTGGTTGATCAATTATATTTTAAAAAAAACAATTTCGACAATAAAAAAAGTTTTTAGGGTATCTCAAAATATCCACATGAGCTCATTTTTAACAATTATTATAGAATGATAAGTTATAAATAAATTTCTAATTTACAAATGGGAAATTGAAAAAAAAATCATTCAATTAAAAATAACAACTCTTTTTTGTTTTTTTTTAAATATTTTTTTTTTTAAAGTTAGGCGTAAAGTATCTATCCAAATGTGGTGAGTGGTGTCATTAATATTTAACAAGTGGCTAACAATTTTAAATCCTTTTTAAATCTGGGTCCTGTATTTGCATTAATTTATTACCTTTGAAATTTCTGTTTCGTTTGGTGTATGACACATACCACATTGGCAATAACACAACCAAGGGTTATGGGAATTCCCACAGCAAGTCCGACAATAGAGGGCATGTTTACTTTTAAATATAGCACAGGTTGGTGATATAATGAAAATGTATTTCAATTTGTATTTTAGCATGTCATTAATATAAACCTTTAATGTAAATTACAACAGGCCAAATTTAGCCATAATCTGATTACTATTGTTTTTAATTTTGCAAAAATTAACATGCCATTAAAATTAAAAAAAAAAAAAAAAAAAAAAAAAAAAAACGAAAAAAAAACGAAAAAAAAAAACAACTAAACAAAACAAATGGAACAGTTTTACAAAGACAAAAGATGGACATAATAAGACATGAGCATATAATACATTTTAACAAAGTGTTTACTTACTTCCATTATCATTATTCCTGTAAGTAAATGAAATGGAATATATATTTTATACATTTAATTAAATTAGAACAAGGAAAAAGATGATAAAAATTTAATAAACATGAATGGAGAAAATCTTAATGTGAAGTATTTTTCATTTCTTACTTGCAGTAAGCTTCACCATCAGCATTCAATTGACACTGGCCATCAGTTACACATCACTTGTCTTTGATGGTGGCATTGTGCCTAAAAAGTATTTTTAAAACATAGTTTAAAAAAAAAGAAATTTTAAAATTATTTAACAAAACATATATTTTTTTATTTAAAGAAAAATATGCATTATTTCTGCCAATTAAACGTTAAAGAAATAGCATAATACTTACCGCAAAATTACATCTCATTTTTACTTTCTTATGGAGGAGATTCAGCAGTATCTCAGTTGTAAGATATCTATGAGTTAAGCCAGATATTGACTCTGATCATTCTTTTTTTTAAAAAACAACAACATACTCGTTGATGGTAGACCTTATTTGTTTTAAATACACTAGATAGTAATATGCTGTATGGATTGATATGTATGAGCGCTGGACAATCAACAAACAATGTTTTGTAAATTTGAATGGAATTCAAACGAAACTTTGGGTCCAGTAATTTCATCACATCTAGATTCTATATCAGAACTTTCATTTGAGCTGCAAAATTCACTTATAGAATCCTTTACTACGAGAATTGATAAAATAAAAAAAAAACCTCAAATGTGTAACTTTAACTGTGCAATTTGTAGAGGTGATCGTAATTACAAGCCAAGAGAAAATGACAATCAATTCTTTTAACTTGTCATCTTTAGAAGCTTTACGTTGTGATGTTTTCTGGATATTTATTCACCGTTTCGTTGATATGTATGCCAGAGATAGGAGACTGAATTGGGTGGTGTTTTGTATTAAATAGTTTTTGTATGTGAGATTTAGGGGGAGGGGGTTGTGGGATGCATACATGTATTTTTCATGCATTTTTGTTATTTGAATTCCATAGAACAACTCTGTAATGAAACAAAAATAAAATAATAGAATTTAGAATTTGTTGCGACACTGTGGTCGTAACAAATACAAACCATTACAAGCTCATCAATGCGCAAAATTGTCCTGATCGAAATTTACTGTACGGCCTTCAATTTTTTAAAATATTTTTAAGTTATCGAAATTTAAAAAAAAAAAAAGACTAACACACTGACACAAATTATATACAACTTTGCATTGTTTCTTATTCGTAAAATACAAGTTACATTAAAACTGATTGCAATGATTGGGAATGATTGTTTTTTTTTTTAAAGTGTAAGATTTTTTTAAAAGACCAAAATAAAAATAAAAATACCAACCTTAATAAAAGTTTCCATAATTCAAAGGGAATACTACATGTCAGTAAATAATTTATACCTAGATACGCTCCCGCGGCGTATCATAACGTCGTAGTCGCAGGTGGTTCTAATAATTCCATGATAACTTTCTCGGTGCTTACAGACATTGGCGGCGCCGATCTCCTCTCCGGGTCAGCTGAGGAATTTTGAGCTATAGCCTTTCATCATTAATTTTATTGTGGCTTTAATGTGTGCTTTATCCCACATATACTTCCACATATATAATTAGAGTCATATACTTACACACATATAATTTACACACATTTTTTTTCAGGTCTTATCATTAAAGTTTAGAACTGGAGTTGGAGGTTGATAAGAACCTACAGAAAAAACCCTGGGGCTCCTTGGGAATTTCAATGATGACAAGTCTGATGACTTCATTCTCCCAGATGGAACTGTGCTGCCCAGTAATATGTCAGAGAGAGAAATATTTTTTTCATTTGGACAAAAATGTGAGTCATTCTGAAAATTATGTTCAAAATGTTCACTTCTGATAACTGTCAGCTAAGAGTTGCACAAAGTGAAATTTTATTATTATGTTTCTTTTAACACTTAAAGAAAAAGACGATTGTTATTTTATACCAATTTCTACAGTTTTAGATCATTTTAAATTTGTTTCGTCTTTTTATTACCAAGGGGAAGTAACTGCATCAAACAGTATATTTATGTATGGGAGAAATGAGAACTTCACTACCTACCATCATTCTGACTTCACTCCCTTATTTGGGGATGATCTCACATCAAAGGATTTCAAAGCTGGAGAAATGGTCTGTGGTGCAAATAACACTGAGTGCATCTTGGATTATATAGTAACTGGAAATAAAGAATTTGCCTTGAATTCCAAGGAATCTAAACTCAAAATGAAATTTTTTGGGGGCCATCCATAAATGATGTCACACGATTTTGGCCAATTTTTAACCCACATCCCCTCACAATACTTTGTCAAAAAAACATCTTATGACTCTCCCCCTTCTATTATGGCATCACAAAGCTTTGACACCCCCTCCCCTAAAATCCATATTTTCAAATTGTAAATTAGCATTTTGAAAATTACTTTTTTATCATTTAAATATGATTTTAGTGTAAGACTTCCATGTGAAAACGCCATTAAAGAAAGTTTAAGGAATCAAATATTTAAACGGAAAATTTTATTTAAATTTGCGCATTTTGATGTGACGTCACATTTTTAAAAAAACACCCACTCGTCAAACATCGTCACAAATGCATTATCCCCCCCCCCATAGGCACGTGAGGTCATATAAGAATGTCCCCTTTGACACCTATTTGGGTAGGGACAATATTTATATTTATACTATTGTTATATATTGTTTTATAACAAGAATTTGAAAGATACCTGAAAAAAAAATTTGTAGCGAAATTTGAAACTACTGTACTATTTATTAGATTCGATAGATTTTTTAAAGCGCATAAACAAATGTAATTTTGGGGGAATTTTAAAAAAAAAATATTATGGCATTATTTGTAAATGTTAATTAAAAAAAATATTAATAGTTTCTTTTGCTCCTTACATTGAGTTTGAAGTTATTTGTATATTACAAAGTGACACATTTGTTTAATTATTTAATTCATGCAGAAAACAACCCTCCAGTAATATCTATTGAGGGATAGAAGCATCTCTTAAGTCTTCACACTAGATGTGGATAGGGACGCAGTATTTGTGAAATTAAATCGAAATTCAACATGTGAAGTCGTTCAAGATAATGCTATTAAATTATTTACCGAATTCCAGTACACCCATTAAGCTAGGGTGAGAACGAAGACATATTAGTAATTTTAAAAGTCAAAGAAAGAATTTATTTTGAAAAACTTATTTCTAAAAGTAAAATCAAATAATCCATGTTTTTTATTCTTATATATTGTTCCAGGTCAATTTTAGCTCTAGTATTTTTGGTGGGTTGTCAAAAAGTTGTTGTTTTTTTTTCGGAAATTTGAAAAATCTCTTTTAAAGTCATTAAAAAGTTTCAATATCCACAAATAACAACGCATCTTTGAACAAAAATTTGCGAACCCACGGAATAAAGAATTTTTTCAAGATAATTTTTGGAAATTGTATTGGGTGATACCATTTAACAATAGGGAGGCTAAGCTTTACATCAACAACAAATATGTCTAGTAAACTTTGTAACTATACTTTCTAAGAATTTTCGCCCCCAAGTCAAAATTTATCTCCGCTAAAATATTGTGGGCTGCAATGATCATCGCTTCAAATTATCTTTTAATGAAAATGTTTTATTTCAACTCATTGATAAATGGTTAATCTAGTAAAATTCACCATAATCTCATTTTGTAAAAATAAAATTGCAGAATTGTTTTTATTTTTTAAAAATATCTGCATAATAAATTTGAAAGTGGAATTCATGTCTCTGACCTGACTACACAATATGTTTATACTGAAATATTAAAATAAAATATAATAAAAGAGGCTAATGTGGCAAAAGGAGTGACCGTCCTTGCTGTGAACAGACCATTTATAATTAAACAAGTAAAGAAAACTTTAGTTAGTTGGAATTAACAAGAAAATATCAACATGCCGATGACATAATTTCTTTAAATATAATTTGTGAACAACGAAAAGCGGTTGAATTATGGGCTTAAGCTAGAAAAAATATTACAACTAAGGTTTAAATAAATAAGATATCATCTGTGTGATGCGGATTAGTCCAATTTAAATTATACCTTGTGCTAAGAAATGATTCGCCATTCATACAAGTTGCCATTCAAACTGCCTCCTGAGACAGATTGTGTAAAATATAGCCAGACTTCACTATAAGTAGATCTCAAACTCAAGAAATTTCCCTGGTGTCTAAAATATTTCCTGTATCGTGTTTATGATTTGTAGACATTTAGACCTACTTTTTATACTTTTATATTTTATTTTATAAATACAGTTAAACTTCTACCAGTGGCTTGAGTTGATTTTAATTTAAGTGAAACGCATCCCTGGTAACAAAAAAAGGATAAGAAAATTTTCTTGTTCTGTATGAAAGACAAACATATCAAAATCCTCCATCTGGAAATTGGATTGGATTGCCTAAACAAATCAGGAAAAAACGCACTATCAATATTTAAACCTTTAATAAATGCAGGACTTAACATAAACCTTGGATTCGCGCAGGACGCAATAATCTTCTGTATAGAACTAGCGTGTGTAATAAATAACATAATATAGGATGTTCCTTTCTTATCGGAGTCGTGTCTACCTGTTAAACTGAAAGTTCTATAATTTTTACACTGATTGACCTCTTTATTCCAACATGTCACTGCTACAATCACTTTGAGAATACATTCTACATGCAATGATCACTCAATAGTTGCGCTGGACTTCTTTTTGGCAGAGAGACAAAAAGATGTTCCCATACAATGCTAGATTTTTTAAAAACTAATGTTTAAAAAAATATCTCTAAAAATAAATAAATTTTCCTATTGGCTGCAGTCATAACTAGGTAAATATACAAGTTTTTTTTTTTTTTTTTCATTTTAAAATAAAATATGCTTTGTTTTATAAACTTAACTTTCTCAGTTAACAATAAATCTATTGTCTGAATTTCGTGATAGAAATTAAATTTCAATTGCAAAATTATTTTAAAGAAAAATCTAAAAATTTACAAAAACTTATTGAAACAGTAGACTATATTTTGTAACTATTAGCTAATTTTTAAAGTGTATATTGGTTGAATAATTTAATAGATCATTTAGCTATATCACTTCTGAGATCCAACATTTAAAACAAAAATAATCTTTCAATTAAGCCCTTTGTCGTCAGAAAGTTATTATTATTATTAGGCATGCTATATTTCAGTAGTAATAGTAAACAATTAACATAGGAACTCAATAATTGAAGAAATTGATTTTTCGTCCATTAACTTCCAAATCGGCCCAAAACACGAGATCAATAGTGACAAAAGTCTTTTACGTATACGGTATATGCACGATTCGGGAAGGTATGAAATGTGAAATATCGAACAGGAAGTTTGACCTGGATATGTCATTTGACGTCAGACATGTATTAAGTTATAAACTAATCATATTTACGTGATTATGAAAATGATTTTGATCGTAATGCCAATGAACTAAATCGGTCAGTGTCATTGCCCCACTGCCATGATTGTTGCAAGAATTATCCCCTTTTATTTACATTGGTTTTTAGAGAGTAGAGCTTTAAAGATAAATAATTAATAAACATAAATGAAAAACATATTTGAAATTTATTAGTTACAGGCAGGAATAGATCTATATAAATTTCTCATTTTAAAATGTTATCAACACGAAATTTCTTGTATTTCCTAGTTATCATGTTTCGAAAGTTTATTTAATTCAAAATAATAGGATTTTATTAATACATATCAAAGGGCTTACTTACTATTTGTGTAATAATTTGTTTTAAATCATGCTTGCGTCAATTATAATATCGGAGTATGCTTACATGTAAACTAACAAAAGAAAAGAATGTAAAATAAAGTTAGTTCAACTCTCTATGGTTGACTTCCTACTTAAATTATATTATCATGCATAATTCAATTCAACTTATTAAAAGGTGGTCGCATGGAGTAAATGCAGTCAGCTAATCCAACACAGTTACGAAGTCACTCGTCAATGTCTTAGTGCTGCAGTCTCCTTCTGGGTTAGTCACATTGACATTTTCAAATATCGATTTGTTTAGTGGGGTCAGAGCACGATGGTTCTCATGGCAACATTTTAAGAAAAAGCCAAAGTCTAAATTAGAAACTAGAAATGGTTTTTCAAAGATTATTAACCTTAGTTAAAGTAGTAATGATTCAGAAACGATAAAGCGTTCAATATTTATTAATGTGTTTGTATCTATCATCAGTACATCACTTATCAGTACATTTGTTTATCAGTGTGACATCCTAAGATAAAACTTTTTTAAAAAAAATTGTTATTAATGCAAATTATGCGGATGAATAATTGTGTTTCAGTTGTTAAACCATTTCAATTTTAAAAAAAAATTTAAAAAAATAAAACAAAAAAAAACAACAAAAAAAACAAACAAACAAATTAACTAACAAACGAACAAACCAACTAAAGCACGAAAATGTTCGTCTACTTTTATTGTTACTATTCTTAATACCATTATATTTGATAATCTTTTGATTACTTTATCTTATTCGAATATTTGTTTTTACTTACATTTTTAAATAACTAAACTCACTTTTTTTACTTTCTATATGTTGTATGTGATATTTTGAGACATGTTTGCAAAATCTAAAATTATTAAGTACGTTAATTAGATGAGACGAAAGTAACACCAGACAAACTAACAGCCTTAAAAATTATACATAGAAAGAGAAAAAGGTAAACGCTAATAATGAAGAAGTGGCGGCTGGATAGCGAAGTCAACCGTGCGCTGGCCTCACAAGCTGAGGGGCGTGGGATTAAAGCTAAAGCGACAATGAAAATGTTGATTAATGACTATTGCTAAAAGTCCTCCGCTGACCTGGAGAGGAGATGGGCGCCGCCAAGACCTACAAAACCCCGAGAAAATTCTAATGGAACCATTAGAACCCCCTACAACCATCATGTAATGCGACACAAAAACATGAATTTAAGGAAAATTGGGTGGATAAGGCCAATATGAAATAAATTAAGCAAAACAAGCAGTACGTCACGCTTATTTAAAAAAACAACTAGAAAGGAAGCAGGAAACAGGATATCATTTCTGTTGCGAGTAAATATTTTTTTTAATGAAATATAGATCTATCAGTTTACCAAACTATGTGCATTAATATATTTTTAAAAAAATCTTTAAGGGATATTTAGTAAATAAATGGAACACCGCTACAGAAAATAAGTAGGAAAAAGATTGTTAGCGCTAAAGTATTTCAATTTTAAATTAATGTAACAATTTTTTTCACAGCAGATAGAGTTTCCAGTTTCCTTTTGTTTTTTAATAGTCCGAAAATAATTTAAGTTAAAGTAAACAAGAATTATTAATCGATATATATATATAAATTGTGTTGTGTGCCAAGTCTTTTGGAGCTAGTTAGTGAAGAAGTCATGAGTTTATTTTACCAAAGCTTGTTTTAGGTACACACACAAAAATACAACGAAAAACACATATAACTGCCATAAACATCTTTGAGTTTGAGTTAAATATTGGAATAATCATCTACATAGAAGGAGATTTTGCAATACGTAAAATAAGATACCGATAAAATATTTACACAATATTAATCTCAAAAAAATACTTCCTTAGATCTATGTTTCCTAAAATTAGTACATTTTAATAAAATAAGCAAAATAATTTAGTATTATGTTTTGTATTTGTATAGATTTCAAAAATCAAATTGTCACACTTATATTTGAATCGAACTAAATGAATTATGGCAAGGCTATGGACTTCCTTACATGTCAGTGTGTGCGAACTTTGTTGTAATACTTTCACTTTGTCACACTGCCAAAGTATTTGACGAGAACCAAGATTGAAACAGTGCACTGGGTAGATCTTTGGTGCTTTCACTAATTGATTATGGAATCAAAGAAATGATTTGAAAAGTTCTGCACTCTTTTCACCAGGAAGCTCTAAACTTTAAAGCTAAACATTGTATGAATACTTTTTTTTTCTTTTTAATTTGCTGTAATATGTCTAAATGAGGAATATATCTCAGCTACATATAAAAAGGCCAAGTCAACAGTAACCACTTTATATAAAATTAATTCAGCCATGGCCTTGTACAGTGGTGTGCCGTGAACGTAAGAATCTGTAAGTTCATATACTTGGTAATATTTCTGAAGAGTGTAATTGATATACTTCTAACCACGAGATTAAATGGAATAAAAAATTTGGAATTTTAACAAATTCGCTATTAAATAGGCGTTGTTGTTTTTTTCCTTTCAAACATTCGTGAATATTTATACATAAGAGAAGTACGTTCCGAAATCAGAAAAAAGTTAAACGGCTGAAATTTAATTGATACCGATGGCAAAGGCATCTGTGATTGCGTTAGTCTCTTGATTCATGACTCAAGCTGTAAAAACTTATTGCAAAGTTAGATAATATTATGTCTTGGAAAGTCATTGTATTAGAATGCGTGCCGAACAGTGACTTTCATTGACTCTTTGGATGTTACCGCTGCTAAGTTTTTATTTTTTTATTTTTTATATTCGTTTCATTTGTGTATTGTATGTTCGTTGATAAAGGCTTTTGCCGAAACGTTCGCTGTTTTGTTACGTCCTATCAGGCTAACCCTTACATTGTTTACGTCTTTTCCATTTACTTTTTTATAAGCGTGATTGCAGTCTCACCCCTCATTTTGTATGCTATACTCAGTAGCATAAACGTCATTCTTGATTGTAATAAGTTTTCTATTACTTTAAAAAGAGTAAAAATAACGGTACTCTATCAACTTCACTTGGAGCTGTGTTACTCATGACAGTTGTAAGTAATAGTAAGTATTAATATATTAAATTGGGTAAGGTAAGTTCATAAATCAAGTGGCTTGAATTCATTAATTTTTTACTTTTACCCTGAAGTAAAATAGTCATTGCCTAATAGAGACATGTGAGATTAAATAATATAAACACCCAGTGGTGTGGTTCTGTATGTTTGTAACGTAACGCTGAGGAGCGATGTACGACAGTCTACAGCAGTTAGTTTAGTTGAAACGCTGAGGAGCGATGTACGACAGTCTACAGCAGTTAGTTTAGTTGAAAGATCGTGTGTTGATGAGCGCTGTAAAAATATTTAATATGATGACGTCATTGTTTGGTGTGCATCGGTACGCAAAATACAACCCCTATTATTATTATTAAATAAATACTTTGCGTACATTTCATAAAGTTTAATAATTCGTATTTATCAAAAAAGGACAAGTTAGTTGGTCTTTAAAAAAAAGGTTGGCGCCGTAGGCGCCCAAAAAAAGGGGGCGCCGCAGGCGCCTCGGCGCCTGGCACAATCTAGTACTTTAATACTCTAATACGCTAACTTAAGACATTTCAAAGTCCAGTAAATTAGTTGGTGTATGAAAATCATATTTGTTTACCTAATTTCGTAATACCAAAAACCCTACAAGAGTTTCTACTGTAAACTCAACCTCTGAAGAATAAACGTTTCCCTAAATTTTTTAAACATAATGTGACTACATATTCGCGTTGAATGCTAAAAATGTGCTCTCTCGTACTCTAACAGGTAGATTCTATTAAAATGATAAGATCTTCACATCACATTTTAGTAAAAGTCAAAGTATCATTTAAATGTACAATTAGTTTCACCTTTCACCTTTTTTTTTTACGTTTATAAGCAGTTTGGGGCATTTTTGAAATCATAATACACATCTTTCCAGATAGTCCTTGTTTTCAATAGACCAAAACAGTTTTTAAAAAACACAATAAGCAAATAAATAAATAAACAATTAGAAAAGAAAGAGATTTTATAGTGACCTACAAAGTTTCTTCGTCTCTTTGCGTGTTCAGCTTTTCGTTTATCTCTGGCAGATTCTAATTATATCTTTCAAAAGAAGCTAGAATGTCTCCTTAGTACGCATATTCAATATTATATATTTTAATGATTAACGTAAAACGTATTTAAATTTATGTAGTTGGTATGATATGAATGTTTATTTAATTAATATATTGTTATCTCCATGTAAAGCGCCGTGAGCCTGGCTCCTAGCTGGGATACAGCGCTATATAAATTATCATTTTATTATTATTATTATCCCAAATTCAGCATGAAGCAACAACGTTTATTTTCCAATGGTTTGCCTAAGAGCATTCTCTAATTTATGAAAAATAGTTAGAAATTTCTCTTTAATTGAAGAAGCATGTAAAAAGATCAAAATTAACTATTTGCGAAAATTGCGAATTTGACGTTGATTTTTATTTCTTCGAGTCTTTCTTGAACTTCTGCATACTTTCCAGTCATAAAGAAGACAGACTATTTCAGTCTCTATGTCAAATTTTTAACACCATCAACTTAAAAAATGTATTAAAATTTTTTTTTTAGAATGAAAGGAGATTCATTTTTAATTTGAATGAAATCTTTGAAAAATAATTTAAAAGTCTATTTTTTTAATTTTCATTTTTTAAAATATCACAAACTGGACTTGTTTTATCTTTAAATATAATATATTGAGATCTATCGAATAGAATTGAATAATATAATTAATTTATGATATCTTGTACCTGAAGAATAATTTTAGCGAACTGTATCTTCTAAAACTGCAATTTATTTTTGAGATGACATGATTTTAAATCACTTTTCAAATAATGTGGTTGAAGCAATGGATCATATTTTTTTTAAAGATTCATCAATTCTTTGATTGTGTCCATATTTGTATACAAATTTTCCAGGGCAGTGGCGTTACTAGGGGGTGCGGAGAGGGCGGGTCGACTCGGGTGACACCATCCGGAGGGATGACACTAAAAGGTAAAATTCTGAATGTTCCCGTTATTTGGCACTGGAAAACTCGGAGGAGTTGTATGGATTAAGTCATGAGGGGGTGACACCATGAGCTACAGCCCCGGATGACACCATGAGCTAACGCCCCGGGTGACACCATGAGCTACCGTCCCGGGTGACACCATGACCTACCGCCCCGGGTTACACCATGAGCTACCGTCCCGGGTACACCATGAGCTACCACCCCGGGTGACACCATGAGCTACCGTCCCGGGTGACACCATGAGCTACCGTCCCGGGTGACACCATGAGCTACCGTCCCGGGTGACACCATGAGCTACCGTTCCGTGTGACACCGACCCTAGTGACGCCTCTGATCCTGGCTATGACCACAGACAACCAAATTCTATTTTCCAGCATTTCATAATGTCAAACATTTTAACTAGAGTGTTTTTTTTTTAAACTTTCTTTTTTCCTTTCTTTTACAATGTGTTATTTTTCTATTGGTAATTATTTTAATCCGATATTTGGTTTCTTCAATTAGCGAAAGCTTTGGTAATAATAGGTACGCGATTACTACTTTTGGATTTAGTCTATTTTGTTTCAGCTTTTAATTCATTTAAAGCATCAAAATCGTTCATTAATTTTGTTTTTCGCACAAAACGAATGACATTTAGATCTTTACATATTTAAAATGACGCTTTAGAACAATATGTAATATAAGTATGAAAAAAAAAGACAACAATAAACACATTAAAAAAAAATAGTAGTTTTCTTTCGTTAGCACCATTTCCGCATTTTTCGTTTGATCTCTTTTTTTTTTTTGTGTGTGTTTGTGTAAGATCCGTGTCTATTTTGGAAAATTTAATTAAATATGTTGATCACTCTCAATCTTGATATGAACTTATGTTGTAATCTGTGAGCACAGATAATTTATTTATATCAAATATGTCCATGAACGATTTTGAAATGTTCTTCGGTGTTGTTGGAAATTCTCGGATACAGAAATGTTCACCTTTACAAGATGAGCGGCTCACAAGCTTGTATCAGTTATAGATACCAGGACAACAGTGTCATGTTCTTATGCTTCTTAAGCCCCTTGGTCTTTCAGTTCATTAGCATTAATATCAGAAGACAGTAGATTCATTATTGAGCGCAAAGTTTTGGATTTAGGAATAGTCAGATGTTGTTATTTCGATCCTTCATTTTTAAAAATAATATTAATATGTTTTTTTTATTTTTAATTACCCATTATTTTACTGTTTTTACAAATTAGAATTTTGCTTTTACAACAGGAGCGGCTGTCAAATTTAAAGAAAAAAATTAATTTAGTCTTGTATCATAAAAATGTCACATTTCAATTGCATTCGTGTTGCTTTTTAAAATTTCAGTAGCATAAGTGTCAGAGGAATTTTTTTTTTTTAAATGGATTTAGAAGTTTTAGCAGTTTAACGGTTAAGATATTTTAGTATAATTCCTTAATTTCTTTATCAAAACAATTTTTTTAAAAAATTAATTTCATTTTTTCTTCTAAAAAGCTTTACTTTTCAAAAAAAAAAATTAAGCTCATTAAAGATAAAAAATAAATTGCGACCACTAACAAAATGCTGCCCGGGGAATTCGTCTCCCTTTCACCTGTGTTTAAAACACTTCTGTCTAATTTTAATTTATTAGATATGTATCCAAATT
Source organism: Radix auricularia (assembly GCA_002072015.1). Classification (NCBI taxonomy): domain Eukaryota; kingdom Metazoa; phylum Mollusca; class Gastropoda; family Lymnaeidae; genus Radix; species Radix auricularia. The sequence goes on from MUZC01000021.1 coordinate 731,680, forward strand.
AATAACTATCACAAGTACGATAAAAAATGCATAAATATTTTATCTTACAGTCTCAATAAATAACACAGACTCAAACAATGGAAAACCTCGTCTGGAAGTTGGTGCTGACGATTTGGCTGATGATGGCAACAGGACATGTCTATGGTCAAGCGTTAACTTACGGTAAATATAATCCTTCTTAAAAAATTATGTTATCTGCCCCTGGGCATACACAATTTTAAAATAATTTACAACAAACTTTCATTTTTATCTACATCCAAGCTTTTATAGAATCTGAGTGTTAAATAAAATCCCAATAATAATTTCGTACCTATAAGAGGACAAGACGTGCCTTAGAAACTTGTGCGTCAATATTGTTGCTCTGTTTATTGATTTTAAAAAAGGATTACGAATATTCCGAATAGAATAAAGACTTGATCGGCTATTTTAATTTCTAATAATCAATAGGGTAACATAACGATTTCTTTTTGGTTAGCAAATTTGCTGGGGTAAGCTATACAAATAATACAGAATGGAATCCATTGAGTGGCTCCAATAGCATTCATTTTGCTTCGTATGCAGTGAACAAATTTACTGACTGATTAGTAAATGAATAAACCGCTTCAAATTAAAAAAAAAATATTATATTTAAAAAAAACAATTCATTCTTATTTAAATTATTTATCGTATGATATTTTAAACACAATTCCAGACTGTGGGGGAACACTAACAGCCCAGGCAGGGACAATAAAGTCTCCGAATTTTCCCGACAACTACCCGGATACAGTGACCTGTGAATGGACCATAAGAGTAGCAGACAACCAAATTATCACATTCAAGTAAATATTATAGAGTTGTGTCTGTGAGGACATATATAAATGAGGGCTGCGGAAATTAACGATTAATTTCTCGATTAGTTGATAAAAATTCTTATCGATTAAATATTGGTTGAAATAATTTTAATCGATAAAAATTCTATTAAAATGTATGAAAATATTTATAATATTTTTTAAATTAAAAAAATATATAAAAGCCCAGATCACAGGATCTGAATTACTGAGAAACATAGTACAACAGTCTATAGAAGTTAAAAAGGCTCAAAATANATATATATATATATTAAAAATTATTAATTCATCCCATAATACCTTCGTATGTTCTATGAAGCTACACTGGTGTACAACGACTCTGACAAACTTAAATTTTTCTGTAGCTCTGGTGATGTGCAACTGAACACAAATCTTCTGGCCATCGAAGTAGTATAATTTTCCATAAAATATACGTCAAAATAACCTTAAAGTAACTATTATAATAAATTTTGTTTAACATTCACATTGCTATACATTAATTTGGAATTTGCACACTTAATCACCCGAATTACAATAAAAGAATTTTTTTAACATTTGTGTTGTTCGTCCGTCGAGGACCACTCTAGTCATCCGAGGGTTTCTGGGACTGGTTTTGCCTATGTGTGCGCAGATGGCTGACGAGACCGATCCTGGCACGGAAGGTTCGGGAACAGAAAAGGACATGGGACGAGTGGGTTATCTCCTGGAGGGTTGACAGCACGGGCCTTTCTAACGTGCCTCTTCCTTTCTGCGGTGTTGATCCCGATTGCCTCGCATGTCCTGGCACCTTCGTGGATTTAAGTCACCGATGACCATCAGTCATCTTTAAAAATATATTTTTTAAAGACAAATGATGGCCCATATTAAAATACTATTGACCACTGAACTCATAATTTCCATTCCTTCGGGGCCGGGGTCCCAAAATGTTTATGTTTCGCAAACTTTTAAATTTGTATTCCCATACTGATTTTACACTTTATATTTATTGACAATTAAATTATAAAAATGATATAGAACGAAATAATCAAAATTCAAATCTGCAAGATTTTTCCCGGAGGCCCTTAATGTCATTTTTTTGCTTACATAAAATATATACAAAAATTTTAAGCGTAAGCTACTGGGAAAATGAATGGATCTTGACCAAATGTGGTTTATATTTTGAACTTTAAATATTGCAACCGTTTTATGCCGAGTACTGAAACATTTTCCAACGATGAAAGGTGTGTTAAGGCTTGATAAAACAATGTATTTATACCGAAAACACGATGTAAATCAACTTTAATCTTAATTATCTTAATAAGTTTCCTTGAATTGGGTTTCTTCGGAAATCGTTGAAACGCGCAAACAGGTACGGTAGTTTAATATAAATTATAACTGTTGGTCTGTGAAGAAATTTCGTTTACACAGACTAACTATGTGGATTGCACGTATACTAAGCGTGAATTTATGTACCTGTTAATTTTAACGTGTAAAAAGTAACTAAATCACTTCCCCCAGACACCCTCCATCAAGCTGCAGTCTTAAACATTTTACAGAGAGCCCCAGTAGATAAAATATGAAAATCCATTTAAGACTTAAAGTATGAAATTTATTATTTGTAAACTATAGTACTATGCTGAAATCTAAATTGGTATTTAATTTTTTTTAAAAAATGATTTCTATCAGCTTCGTCGTGTCTAATGTGCTAGTTAAATTTGTGACCATGTGATCACTGAAATAAATATAGAGTAGTACATAGAATTCAACTTATCTTATCTTAACTATTACAGACGATCCTTCTTTGCAGAAGATTATTGAATCCTACGCTTATCTATGATATATTCCTAGTATTCCATTTTTATTAGAGCTTTAAATTTCGATAGAATTTCGGTTTTTCTGGTTTCATCAGGCAACCAAATGCACATACAAATTGCCCAATAGTTAAGTTTTTTTAAATATACTAAAGTTGAGAACTTGTTCAAATCCTTTTGAGAAGTATAGTAACTTTATTCTCTATTTAATTATTATTGTCTTAGCCTTTTGACAAATTATCTATGAGACCAATTAAATGAGATTTACGTGATCATTTTTTCCCTAAAGTCGTGTTGATGGGGGCATAGGATACTATGTTTGTCTAGGTGATAAATCAAGTTACTAAATATTAGGTATTCTAGTAATTTAAGGTGATACCAGAAAGTGATAGAGGTCTAAAATTACCAGTGTCTGATTTATAACCTTTTTTGAACGAGGGGATTTTGATTTGCTATTTTCTTATTTTGGGGAAATTCAGCCTGACTTAGAGGGGCTAGAACAAGTACATCAAGGATTGAGGAAAGTTCATTGTTTAGTTCTGTTAATAACCATTCAGACAATTCATCTGGACAAGTAGGGATGTGTACCTTCTAATATGCAAATGAAGAAATGGTTTTAAAAAATAGTAATACCTCTAAAATATGCATTACTTTGCACCTTTGAAATTACAGAAAAAATAATTTTTAATCATTAAAAATAATCACTAAACAGTGTGCTAAAGTCGTATAATTTAATTAGATTTTTTAAAAACGTTAATTCTGTTCAAAACGCATATTAAACTATCAATGAGAATGTTGATATGTACTTTATGCAAAATTTAAACACATATTTTAACTTCCAATTTTCTTTTTAGATTTCACAAATTTGATGTTGACAACACGGATTCAGTAACATTCTACGACGGAGACAGCGTCCAAGCATCCATTCCGAGAAATGGATATCAGAGTGGATATTGGGGAGACTCAAAGCTCTCGAACTTCCGGTTTCGATCCACTGGTCCAAGTTTGCACATTATATTTGTAGCCGAGGGGGCGTCATCTGGTCCAGGATTTACTGCGTCCTACTGGGCCCACGGTAAGACGATACATTTTAGTATGCATCAATATTTTCAAATTAAAAATATATTTTGTTAATAAAATAGAGTACAATTTCAAAAATTAAAAGAAAAACAATATTTATTTTTAATAGTAAACGCACTTTGATACAGGTGTAAAGTAATTTTTTGTATTGTCATTTCAAAAAGAATTGAATTAATATGTCGTATATTTTTTTATTTTAAACTTCAAGAATGCTCCCCGTTTACGTACGGAGTGGACTACTGTGACACGCCATGTTCGTGTCAACAAGAGGGCACATCATATTGTAACAGTAGCAGTGGTCAGTGTTCTTGCGAGCAAGGATGGACATCGACAAATTGTGATGTTGATGTCAATGAATGTGATGACCCCAACACTTGCTCAGATTTGTATTCAGTCTGCAACAACACACTTGGAAATTATACGTGTGGCTGTAAAGCGGGACTAGTGCTCAACTCAATTGGCGATTGTGTTTGTAAGTTTGATTGTTTTATTGTTTGCTAGACTTTCAAGTCTACACGAACTTATTTTATGCCAACAAATCAAAATTAAGGACATGGCTTCATTAGTAAACATTAATTTAAATGTTGCTATATTGTATATCGTTTAGTGAATGGGAACAATTTGTATTTGTGGATTTAATTTATTTTCATTAAACTCATATGTAATGATTATGTGCATGGGAAAAGTATTGAAATGAGTTCTTATCTCTCTTATCCTTATTATCTTACATAACGCAAACGCCCCTTTTATACAATATGATTATTGCGTTCCGTACTTATCCAAGTTTTATGTTTTAGTATTGAATTTTTATTAGAGTTTAACATTTTGATATTTTTGGTTTTCTTGTTCTGATAAGGCCAGTGGCGTAGCTAAGGGGTGCGGAGGGGGCGGTCCGCCCCGGGCGTCACTCATCTAAAGGGCGGCATTTGTGGGCATTTATTGGAAAAATAGAGCCATTTCCGACAACCGCCCTTTTTCATTTGAAGGGGGGGGGAACCAAGGCAAAACATAAATACTCTTAATTTCGAATCTTAATAAATGGATTCACGCAAAATCTGTTTGATTACATTGTGGTTGTTATAAATAACGCAAACCCGTTCAAAAATTAAAAATCACTAAAAAAAGAAGGATCGATTTGTTTGAAAAATTTAGCGGTATGCGTCACTAATGGCGCTATTATGTGTGCTACTTTCATGCAATAAAAACTAAATACATTTAATTCAAGTTATTTACTAAATAATTTTAATTTTTTTTATTTTATGGAAAAATATTAAGATTTAGCGCAAGAACATGAAAATATTCAAATTTATCCTTTAATAAACATCGCTATAACATAAATAATTTAGAAAAATATATATTTTAACATTTCAAACGTCTTGGAAAAAATTGACATTTGAATTAGTAACTAGTAAAACGAGATCAGATGCTGGAACTGTACTCAATTCCAAGCAATATTTTTCTTTTCTATAGTATCTCAATTTATGGTTTCCCGTTTTCTTTAAAATAAATAATGTCAAACCATTTCATGGAACAAAGTTATGTGCTAATACCAAGCGCTGTTACAGATTCTAGAAAGTTGGGGATATCAACTGAACGCCTTGCTGGAAGGAGAATAAGTTTGAGTGGAGAAAATTCAGGAGACGGGGTTCTATCTTTAGAGCAAGTCGAACAACGAGAAATGTTTTTTATCCCTAGATGTAATTATAAAAGAAAGTAATAGAACCCGCTAATGAGTTGCATGTCCTTTCAAAAAAATATTCGTGTATAATATCATGTAATCTACTAATTGAAAAATGTTACCATCAAATAAATTTCTTTACTACCATTGGCAAAGAACAGTTCAAATTGAACGAAAAATGTTCTAGGTTTTTATGGCTGTACATAGGGCCAGTCTTTGCAATGGCGGGGCCTTATGCAGCTTAGTATGCAAAAATGGATGCGCGGGCCCATTTTGGGTAGGGATAAGGTTTTAATAAGGATAATAAGTGAAAATTAAGATAAGTGGGGCTTATGAAAGCGTGAACCCACTGCGGCCGCATAGGTGGCAGTGGCTTAAGACCAGCGGTAGCTTTACCTCTACAGTACAAGAAGAGGCATTATGTTAGAAAAACGTGTCCCCTTGATCTATTAAAATATATTAAATAGCATAGATTGGAAAATTCTTTACCCAACATTATAATTTTGTTTAGAATGTTTTCAACAATTGCTATCAGTGTATCTAGTTGTGAAAGGAGCTTCTCCAAACTACAGTTGATAAAAAAAACTATCTTCGTTCCATAATGAGTGATTTAAGACTACAAAATCTTGCAATATTGTCTAAAGATAGAACAAGATATTACAAATAATTTAAATCTTAATAACATAATACACGATTTCTCTATTATGAAAGTTAGGTAAGTAAATGTATAAATATGTTTACATTCTAATGTATACAATTTCTTTGTTTATAAAAGAAATAAAATATTTATAAATAAAAAATGAAGCATATTAATTGTTAATAATTTTGGGTATAAATTTGCAATATGTTTTTGTCTCATTTGGGGGGTGGGGGCGGCGACCTCAATAACTTTCTTGTGGCCTATAACAAAAGCATCTTGTATTTTTTAAAATGTGTACTTCTAGGTATATTATCTTAATCGGCCTCTTTTATTAATGCTTACATAAATATGGCATGTAATGGTTAACATGTTCCACACCTTTTACTTTTACAATGTACTTACTTTCAGTTATAATTTTTTATTAATGTTTATTAATTTATAAAACTCATCATACGATTGACTTAAGTGACCGGCATCAAATGACGTAACGCAATTTTGGCTGATAATTCACCCCCTGCTCCCCTGGTCAAACATCGTCACAAAAACGCATACCCCTTCTTCAATGTGGCATCACAAAGCTTCCCCCCCAAAAAAAAAATAAAAAAAAAAATTAAAAAATAAATAAATAAACGTATTTTCTATTTGAAAATGAGCATATTCCAATTATTTTTTTTTGGTCATTTAAATATTTTTTTAGTGTAAGGCTGCACTCTAATATCGTTAACACGTGTGAAACCATGTAAAACTTTAATAAATAAAGTTTCGTAATCATAAATTTAAGTGGAACTTTTATTTAAATTTGCACATTTTGATGTGACTTCAAATGTGCGACAACCTCACTCCCACATGTGTGACGTCATTTATTGACTCCTTTAAAAGGGCGGCAAATTGGAGACCGCCCCGGGCGGCAAAAGCTCTAGCTACGCCACTGGATGAGGCATCCAATTTCAAGACCAAATTCCAGACAGGAATAACGAGAATTTGCATGTGTTTTTCTTGTGAATGTAGCAAGTGAGGGGATTTTCTCTCTGTGTCTGGGTTTTGTATCTGATTGTTGTTGTATATCTATGATAGAATTTATTACTACATCTCTCATTGTTCTTCTATTCTCCACTGTTTCTGGATTTAGTAATTCCACCATTTGGTTGACGACAGAGCAACAATTTGAATCATAAATTGTGATTAAACATTACAAGAAATAAATCACTCAATAGTAGTCGTGACAACTCATGGTCACTCTAGTTCTTTAAAGTTTTTGCCGAAACAAGGGTTTTGCAACACACGTTATCAGTAAAAAGAAAAAAATTAATAAACGTGAAAACCTAACCTTCTATTGTTACGTTAACTTGGAAACACTCATATAGTAATATTGTAATATCTTCTTCTTTGCGACGTATTTTTAAACAGAGATATCAGCTGTCAGTAAACTTCAAAAGACACAAACACAATTCACATATTTAGTAACAATCAAAGTCATGCAAAATTGATACTTGAACATTTTTCTAAGTTTTCTTAAATCTTAAGTATTTTCATTCGGACCAACCTACGTATAACATGCAGAATATCTATTTTAATTGCTATTTAAAAAAAAAATATCATTATGGTTCTTTAGAATTAATGAATTTTAATTCAAATAAATTTGAGAAGAAAATAAAGTGAAACAAAATCCCAAGCCGTTATTTCATTAACGATGCTGTCAATGAAATAACGATTATCGTATATTTTAAGTTTGAAATGTTATTTTGTTTCCCACATTTATATGTTGTTAAATTATATCTGAGATTTTGTTAAATTATTAACTATAATATTTTAACTAATTGATTTTTTTCCTCAAAGCAAACTGTACCAACGCACCGAATGAATGCTCCCACGCCTGTGGTGTCATCTCAACAGATCCCTACATAGAGCAGTGCTACTGTCCTAAAGGAATGGAATTAAATTCAACTAACAACCAGACCTGTTTTGGCAAGCTACTGTTTTGTTTTAATCATGCTTAGAAGTAGTAAAACAAATTTGTAAAATTTTAAGGAAATATCACACCGAAATTTGTACAGGTGTTTCATTTGGAGCCGGGTAAATATTCTGAGAATAATGCTGCAAATTGAACTTAGTTTGTTTTGGGTTTTTTTGGTTTTTTGTTTTGTTTTGTTTTGTTTTGTTTTTTTGTTTTTTTTTAAAAACAACACCTTAATAGATATGTGGCAGATCCTTTGCCTTGGGAGTTTCTGGTCCTCTCATTGCCAAAGATATCAACAAAGCGTTAATAGCTCCGTTAGAGCTTTTGCTGTATCTGGCCACACAACACAAACTACGCAAACACTTGAAGTCAGATGTATTTAGCAACAGTCGATTGTTTCATTTTATTCTTGCATTCATATGATCAGGATATAATCATAATAAAAAAAACATAGAGTCATAACACAAGTATATGTGTTTACAGAACGTGCTTCACAATCCAGCCTGAAGTAGACTCCCCTTCGCTCTATGAGATATTAACAATCAGTTCCTTCCAGTGACTAAAGGTGCCACCCATAAATGACGTCACGTGACATTGTCTGACTTTCCCCCCTCCTGCCTCCTCGTAACACGCCGTCACGAAAGCTTAGACACTTTTCTCAATGTGACGTCACAAAGATTACCCGTCCCCCATAAGTGCAAAATGAGCATGTTTTAAATCATTTTTTTTCCATTTAAAATATGTTTTTAGTGTAAGGCTGCACTCAAATATGGTAACTAGCGTGATGCCAGTCATTTAAAAAAGTGGAACTTTATTTTAAAGTTGCGTGATTGAATGACTTCAAATGTGTTACTCCTCCCCCCCCCTTTTTTTTCCGTGCGTGACGTCATTTACGGGTGACCCCTGAATGGGCGGCATATTGGAGACCGCCCCGGGTGGCAAAAGCTCTAGCTACGCCACTGGTTTCTTCGTCCTTACACTATCTCTCTTCCGACCATAGATTTATTCTCCCTCTCCCCCCCCCCCACTTAAATTTAATCTCATTCACGGAGTCCATAGAGGCGGATCCCATGATCAGCAACCCGTGTTCACTCACACCAAAACATCCCTAAAACATCCCACGGCATCCGACCGTGAAAATGTATTTTAAAATTAATTGAAAGATTAAACCTTCAAAAAGTGATGCATTATGTTGATTCTTAAGAATTATATTGTCTTTTTTAAAAAGAATGTATGGACTGGTTTTATGGAGACGATTGCAAATATCAGAGTATCTGTAACAAAGTCAACACAGAGAAACTTGACCGTGTGAACGGACTTTGTCATTGCTACCTGAACTGGACATCACCATCTTGCAGTGAAGACTTCGATGAGTGCAGTGTCGTACAATGCCCTCCTAATTTTTACTGCCAAAATACACGGGGATCATATGACTGCGTTTGTCCGTTAGGCTATGAGAAACTTGACGACATGACCTGTATACAAGAACAAGGTAAATATTTTAAAAAAAAATTAAATTACATTTCTGTGACTAGAAACCTTAAAAATACTATTTGGTTATTGATTTGTGAGTGATGCATTGCCACGAATGAGTAATTTTCCCCCTATAACTTGTTGTGAGTTCCACACGTCAGTGTGTTTGGTGTCGTGATGGTGTTGTTGTCTATTCGGTGTTAAAGCGTGCAAACGGGTGCTGTTTTGGTTGGCGTCTTTGGGATGTGTATTGTAGGTTGGAAAAGTAAAGTTGATAGTGTGTTGTAGTGAGGAGTTCGGCCATTAAAAGTTTGTTTCTGTTAGCAGTGTTGAATTATCTCTTGTGTAATTGGAATTAATGAATCTTACAGCAAGCGGTCCATGTACAATTATTTAGACGTTTGTGACATAAGAAATGTTTAATTTGGTTTAAAGTCTTCTATTGCTTAAAAAAAACTGAAAATACATCTGTTATAAGACAGATATTAACATTTAATGAATAGAGATTTTTTTTAATAAAAAAAAACATATTTATAATGAGGCCACACAAAGAAAATTACTCATAAAACTGAAAGATCGCCTATGAAAATTGACGATGAATACAACTAAGAAAAGCATAATCATATGTTAACGATAACATAGGATACTCATATTTAATATATCAGATTTTCCTGGTCTTGACAGGTGAGTTCCTATGTGTTTTTTTCGTAAATGGTTCTAATGTTTCCATTAGTACTTTCTCGTGGCTCGCTAGACTTGGCGGCGCCCATCTCCTGTTCAAGTGAGTGGAGGACGTTTTTATCAAGTCATTCGTCAAATGGTTTCTTGTGGCTTAACGTGGGCTAGATGACACGCATGTATCGACATCGCTATCATGCCACCTGGGTATTATAAAATAGGTATTATAACATAGGTATTATAACCTAGTTTTATAGCCTAGGTATTAGAACCTAGGTATTATAACCTAGGTATTATAGCCTAGGTATTAGAACCTAGGTATTATAACCTAGGTATTATAGCCTAGGTATTATAGCCTAGGTATTATAGCCTAGGTATTATAACCTAGGTATTATAACCTAGGTATTATAACCTAGGTATTATAGCCTAGGTATTACAACGAGCATGTTTACTAGTGATAGAACAAATGTGGTTCCCTCTCTCTCGTTCTGGACGGGTTATGTTACGCGCCTGCCTTGTTCGTGTCGGTTGACTTGTCAGGCTACGTCACATATCTTACTGTCGCCTTGAGTCAGCGTTACGTCATAGGTCAATGGTCGACGTTCTGTTTAGGGGCCGTCCATTAATGACGTCACGCGATTTTGGCCGATTGTTTACCCCC
>MUZC01000021.1:759366-771653 GCA_002072015.1 Radix auricularia
GGGGGGGGGGGGCAATTTCGTTTAGAGAAATATCACGAAACATAAAAATAATTTGTGTGAATAAATACTTTTTTATCATTGGGGAGGTTTTATAGTTTTTATTACAAGATTTTTTTTTCAAAAAGTATTTCATTTTACAAGATGTAATAAACAAACTAAAGAAGATTGTGATAAAATGATGATGTAAAGTTTAAACTTGCATGTTTTTTGCCTGACTATACTCCGGGTATAGATAAGTTCCCGCTCTTAAATAAAACCATATTACTTATACAAAAGGTTGGTGAAACGATATTTTCAACATCATCTAAAAATATAACAATCTCCTTTGTACAGCTTGCCGGAGCTTCATGTTTGGTGACACCTGCTCCAAGTATTGCCACTGTAGCCGTGCCAACACCCAGTACTGTGACAACATCAAGGGCGCGTGTGTTTGTAATCCTGGATGGAAGGGAAACGAGTGCTCTGATGACGTCAACGAGTGTTTGGGTACAAATAACGTACTGTGTCCACCAAACTCTGACTGCCAGAACACTGTTGGGAGTTATGAGTGCATTTGTCATCCTGGGTTTGTGAAGAACATCACTGAACAGTCATGTGATCGTAAGTAGAACTAAAATAGAACATCACATCACAGACATGTAAATGTAAGTAGAACTCAAATAGAAAATTACATCACAGTCATGTGATCGTAAGTAGACCTTAAATAGAACATCAAATCACAGTCATGTGTTCATAAGTAGAACTCAAATAGAACATCACATCACAGTCATGTTATTGTAAGTAGAACTCAAATAGAGCAAAATGTTCTTTTTTTACGTTTTACACGATAGTTAGTCTGATATTTGACAAAAGAAAATGATTATCTAATGGAGTTAAGGGATGTTGTACAAGACAATGAGTTGAAGGGTGGGAAACAAATGACGTCAGAATTAAAATCATGAAACTTAAATTATTTCATGATTCAGGTACAGAAATTCCCACCCACATCCACATACCCCCACACACACAGTTGACAGTACAGGGGCACCCCAATCACCCCGATAGGGTGTGTGGCAAGTGTGGATACAGTGTCACGGAAAAGACAAAACTAAAGATTTACTTTGTTTAGAGATTCGAATATTATTAAAATAGAGCTCAGACACATTACTTATTTTTCATCACATTTTTAAATTAACAAAATATCCACCAGGGTTTGGAAAAATCTTACCTACAACGTTAATAAGACCATTCACATCCATCGCATTCTTCCTTTCAATCTCTGGGGATATTGTCCTTGTTGATTTTCCCATCATACACATAGCATAGCTAAATATTTTAAAATATGTGTAAATCGCTGCTTAGATATTGTTACAATCCAATCGTTATAATGCACAAAGTCAATAAAATTTGCACGATTTTATTAATATAATTATATTAGATTTAACGTCTAAATGGCATTCCCTGACTTGAAAATACTCCTCTAGCTACTAAGTCCTGGAATAGTATAAATAGTATATCTTCATTGTATGCAATTTCTAAAGAAGCTAATTTCATGTTTTACAACTTTTGAGTTGAGTCGTAAAAAGAACAGGTTAAAAAAATATATATTATTTTTTTACAATTAACGATGATTTAAAACGCTCAAAAATATTTAATTCTTTTAACAATGATCTAATGATTCCAGTGAAATATAACAATTCCTTTATTAATTTAAAATCGTTGAATCTATACTTAAAATTGTCATACCATTACACTGCAACAAAAAACTTTTGTAGGTAATACGAGCATTGAAAAACGTTTTTAAGTTTAATCCTTATGAAATTATTTCGTTTTCTTAATATCACCCTTCTTGTAATGATTTAAAAACATATGCCCATCATGGTTGAAATCTATATTCTAACTTCCGGTTTATTTCATCATCTCTCTCAAGAACTATAACTCTATAATTTATATTCTCACAATGACTATCAAGAGCTATTTCCCTTATTACATTCCTCCTTTCCTCGGATATGGAATCATATCAATTGACGATTGAAATACATGTTTAACATAGAATGAGCCTAAAGAACTCTTGATCATCTTGCAATGAGGAAAATTTAAAATTAAGCAAAAACGTAGACAATTCAGATACATTTAAAGGAGTTACATTATCTAAATGTCATTTATAAAAATTAAGCTTAATGCATTTATAACTTGGCGTCTATTCTTGATAAAGTGTCCAATTGTTATTTCTGATAATATTAAGTTCAATTTTGATTAATGCTTAAAATTTAAAGTCTTTTAAACTTGTTCTTGATTAAGTATCCAACTGCTTCGTTATGGATTAATTGAAGACTATTGTATATTGATTTATGTCTTCATACTTATCTTCCTTTTTGACTAATTTTTTTTCTCTCTGATTTTAACATTAATGATTGCGTATAACACATTCGATGAAACGATTTATCTTGAATGGTTACATCATACCATGACACAGACAATGAAGATCAATAAGATCAAAAAAATTAAAGACGACAAGACATTAACGAGCTTTAGTCTTGTTGAAACGTTGGGGCATTCCTGGTTATCTTCATAATGCCCATCGAGAAACGAACGAATAAAACGTTGAAAGTGCTCGATTTTAAAAGTGTAGTGATTAATTAGCTCATGTGGTAGTCTCTATACCGGTCTGGGATCTTTCGAACTCTTCTGGGACGCTGAAACTGATGGTCTGGCAAACCGATGTCAACTGCGGGCACAGGTTCGACTGTATTTGCATCTTGGATGTCGACTTCTGGTTCAGTAGAAAATTCTTCCTCTTCAATTATGTCAGCTGATGTGGGTGCTCTTGGTGACTGTTTGAGAATCTGCTGTTTCTCGTGATGGTTTTGCCATTTCTTTGAGCTCTAATCATAGTACCTTTCTTGTGTGTAACAGTGTAAGGTATTGGTTCATAAAGAGTTAATGGTCGAATAGACTTTGTGTCTTTGACAAGCACATTATCTCCGGGTTGAATAGTTGAAGGTTGTACGTACTGTTTCTTATCAGCATGGTGCTTCATGGTAGATTTTGCTCTGGCATCATTTTGCCTAATGACTTGATCTGATCTATTTTGAGGGATGTTTGGTACTTGAGGAAGTTTTGTTTTTAAAGCTCTACCAAATAAAATCTGTGCAGGAGATATCCTTGTAGATGTATGTGGTGTTGATCTGTACGATAGAAGAAATCTGTATAGCTATTGTTTCCAGTTCTTCTGTTCAATTTCAGCTGTTTTTATACACTTTGTGCGCATAAATCTTTCTGTTTCTGCATTAGCTCGGGGCCATAGAGGTATAATTTTGCGATGATGGATTCCCATGTTTGACATATAATTTTTGAAATCTTGACTATTGAAGGGATGACCATTATCAGTTTGAGTTGATCAGGAATACCGAATTCTGCAAATATTTTGTCGAGTCGAGGTATCGTAGCTCTTGCTGATGTGCTATCAAGAATATCTACTACAACAACCTTGAATATTCATCGGTAACAACTGGTAACTGTTGTCCATTTGGTAGATGACCAAAATCAGCGCTTAGTTCTGACCATGCTTGCCTTGGAAGCTCGGACATCTGCAGTGCTTCTCTTGCTGACGTAGGAGTAGCAACTTGACAAGCCATGCAGTTTTTTTTCTCCACAGCTGCATTCATTCCTTGGAACCAAACTTTCTCACGTAGCAAAGCTAGAGCCTTTGTTTGCCCTTGGTGTCCACTGTTTGCTAATTCAACAGCTTGTTTCTGTATTGATTTCGGTAGAACAATTTGTTTGGCCTTGAGAAGAATTCCATCTTGAGTGACTGTAAATTCTTGTCACATTGCTTGAGTGTATCAAATGTTTTTACTTCGTCAACTGGGACAGAAGTGGTATGTCTGTACCATTGTCCTGTTTCAAGTGATTTGATGACGGCTTGCAAAGTAGGATCTTTTGCAGTCTCATCAGCAACTTGTTGTAATGTCATAGCCTTTGGTATAGCATTGTCAGTTAAATACTGAATATATTCTTCAGCTATTTTCTCTTCTCTTGAACTTGGCACGTTATGAGCCGGATGTCTGCTCATATAATCAGCAAAATTGTCTTTACCCTTTTGGTACATGGTTTTCACTTTCTGAAGAAGTTGAAGCTCAAGACAAGTTGTCCAACCAATGATGGGTATTTCTTTTGTTTTCACAACAAGGAAATCGGCAGATATGTCAATATTCTTGTGCGATATTTGTGCATTGAATTTCCCTATAACATTTAGTGGTTTACTTGATGAAAATGGAAATATCTTGGTTGTGCTACCATTCAGATAAGGTTTGGGAGTTAGCTTTTTAAATACATGTTCTGGCAGAATGTTGATGCTTGCTCCAGAATCTGCTAATTCTTGTATCATGCTCCCATTGATGTTAACTTCAAATAAAGGCAAATGTTTTCCTTTGAATAGTGGACATATACACGTTGTCATCCTCGAAAGTGTTATTCACGTTTCTAATATGCTTTTTAAAACTTGGTTTCTGGTGTGGGGTGTGTTTCGGTTGAAATGCTGGTCTATTTGCACTGTTGCAAACAGTAGCAAAGTGGTTGTTTTTGCCACATGTTCGGCACTGCTTATTGAAAGCTAGACAATACTTCTGACCACCTTCATGAGGCCATGCTCTTCCACAATTCTTACATTTAGAGTAAGGAACTCTGTCTTGTTTTGGTTTAGATCTATAATTGTGTTGTTTGGGCTTGCTGTAATTTATTGAACTAGTAATATATATCCTATTGTGTGCAGAGATGCATTATTTCCTTCTATCTCCTTAACGTGTTTTTGCGTGATCTCGCAGGTTCTGGCAAACCGTAATAATTATGTCAGCAAAATGTTAGGATTATTTAATCCTTTTCCCCGTACCTTGGATGATTTACAATCAGCTATTAGTTGTGACCTTATCTCTTCATCAGGGTTATGGAACTCACACGATGGTGCTAGCTGCTTTAGCTCTGTGTAGAAGGTTTCTATCTCTTCAGTTTGTCGATGGAGCTGTCTGAAAGCATATCTTTGAATCTCTTTGTTGACTCTTGGATTAAAGTAACGGTTCAATGCTTGAATGAGCTTATCAAACACTGATTCATCCGGTGTTGGAGTTGTTTCCAAGTCCGGTAGCGATTCGACTATATCATTAAGATCATTACCTGCATATGTTAGTAGGAGAGCTTTCTTTTTGCTTTCGTCAGTGACATTGTATGCCACAAACAAGTTATTTGTTAGCCTTGACACCCATTTGTGCCATCGAGTAGCCACACCTTCTGCCTTTGTATCGAATGCAGGGTAGGCTGGTAGTGCATCCGGGCAAAACAGCGACTGTCAAAACAGCGACCGTAAAAACAGCGACTTCAAAACAGCGACTCTGTCAAAACAGCGACGGTCAAAACAGCGACCGTCAAAATAGCGACTGCATCAAAACAGCGACTGTATCAAAATAGCGACTGTATCAAAATAGCGACTTTTTTCTTTTGCTTGTGATAATGCAGGTTTTTTGTAGAGATGGGACAATATAAAACAAATTGTTTTTTTAAAATATTTCATTAATTGATTTTGATTTTACGATGAAAAGCGTAAAACCACTGGAAAAAAATATTTTAAAAAATCCATTGATAAATGTGGTCTCTTCTAAGTATGTTTGGCATGGGAGTGGAGGGAAGATTGACTTTTATGTTATATTGTGATGTATACCTAAGGTTGTGGCGAGTGTTATGGGAAAGGTAAATAATGGAATGAGAGGATGAATGAATTTAGGTACCTTTACAAAGGACTATCTGACCACGTGGCATTTTTATTGTCCTATTACATCGCCACTTTGATCGGGGTGGAGAAATCGATTGAAGTCTACCGAGATCAGGGACTGTTCGTTGGCTGGCCCATATTTCATCAGGATATGTTACGAGGGCTAGACTAAGCGACGACCATAGGTCAACGTTTGCTGGCGAGATTTATGGGAAATGTAAATAAAATGACTGGGGTAGAGTGAATCTACGTACCTTTACCTGACCACGTGACCTTTTTATTGTCCGATTACATCGGATCGGGTGTGCTTAGCTGGACTTTGACAGGGATACCAGGTATATAGGCATGCTCGCAAACAACAGGCTGTTGATGTTCTTTTTAAAACATGTATGCATTATGTAGCTAAGACAAATTAAATGTTATTAATTCTTTGTTAATATAATTTTATTTTCCCTGAGCAGGTTGTTTTTTTGTATTTGAATACATGAGTGTATACGTAGCTAAGTGAATTGATTTAAATTTTATTTTAAACAAAACTTTTAATTTCAATAAATACTTTATCAAAATGAGATAAATGTCACATAATTTAAGTAACCTTCAACTTTTCTGTTTTAAATCTTCCTTTTAATTAACTTATATCTTATGGAGCTAAGACAAATTAAATGTTATTTTCGATTCTTTGTTGATACAAATTTATTTCACTTACCAGCTGTTTTTATATGAATAAGTGCATATGTATTCAGCATAAGCTAATCTACGTCATTAATTGATTTTAAATTTTATTTAAATCAAAATATATAATTTTCATTAAATACTTCATCAAAATGTTGCTATTTTTAGGGTTTTTTTTCTATGCATTTATGTAGTTTTTTCACTTGGGGTCCTATGATAAGTTTAGACAATGAAAAGGGTCTATGTGTCAGAAAGTTTAGAACCACTATGTTAGGTTTAAGGTTGGACCAGATTAGCTTTGCTGTGAAGTCGCTGTTATGACACAGTCGCTGTTATGACGGTCGCTTTTTTGACACAGTCGCTGTTTTGAAGTCGCTGTTTTGACGGTCGCTGTTTTGACACAGTCGCTGTTTTGAAGTCGCTGTTTTGACGGTCGCTGTTTTGACGGTCGCTGTTTTGACAGTCGCTGTTTTGAACCCGTGCCGGCTGGTAGCTGTGCGAAAGCCATGTTGTAAATTTGTTTGTGTCTCCTCGTTAGATCTTGTCTAGATCTTGATTAAAGTAATCGAACTAATTAAAATCTGGTTTTAATACTTATCGATCTTTTTAGAGCTTAGATCTTCCTTTCCAAAGATGTTTGGATTGTTTTTGTCGAAGAATTTCGTAGATTCTTTCTGATTAGAAAATTTTACCTCGTCGCCAATTGTAATGATTTAAAAACATATGCCCATCATGGTTGAAATCTATATTCTAACTTCCGGTTTATTTCATCATCTCTCTCAAGAACTATAACTCTATTAATTAATTCTCACAATGACTATCAAGAGTTATATCCCTTATTACACTTCTCTCGACAAAAAATAAATCAAATGAAAAATAAGTAGTATATAAAAGTTATATTTTGTTCCCAACAGCTTTTAATGGCTGCTATAGAAAGAAATGCTCTAGTGGCTGCTACATTACCGAGGATGGCAAGGAACAGTGTACCTGCCCTGTTGGCTTAGAACTTGATGTCTCAGGACTAATTTGTATTGGTGAGTAGGATCATTTATTAACTATACGGGACGTTCTACTAGTTTGAAGATCAGAGAAGAGGTTGCTTTCAAGATACTTTGTTCTAAACCTCAAAACCTTTTCAGACAAAAATTCAAGCTAACTTTAATATCTTTTAAATATTTGTTAAAAGTTTTCCATTTACGTCTACCATTTTCAAATCACAAGACAACACATTTACGAATTACGACAATGTGTGTGTAAACCTAAAATTTCTCATAGCTTTTAGAACACTTATCTGCATTTTTTTTTCAAGTAAATTGTCAATTAAAATATTACAGAGTAATAACAAAATTTAATTAAACTTCTATAAAACACATGTCTGTGCACATGTTCACATTAAACTTAGAATTGTTACTTAAATAAACCTTGTGCAATTAATGTTTTGATCAACTTTGTATTAAAAGGTTTTCTCAGTAAAGAATTTATTTCGTTTCATGATATAAAGAAATGAAGCATGCATTCTCATATATTCCCTATACTTTTCAAAAGCTTTTTTTTTGGTCAAATGTAATTATAAATGAAGATCAAGTTCAACATCATTGAGAGAATAGAATAATGGTGCAAAGTTGTGAAAATATTTTATATGCTGAAGATCTGTAGAGGATCTCACTTAAATAAATCCTATATCCCCGAACACTAATAGATCTAAAGCTTTGATTAAGTTTAGTTCACATTTTCTTAATGCAACCATGAAATCAGTGTTTAACTGAAATGGTCTTTATAAAAATAGTAACCAGAAGGCTTTAGAAGCACTTTTAAAGAAGCTTTCTACTAAATAAAACAGAATATGGACTACTTTTTAAGATATGAAAAGATAAATATTCTCTTTCCACACTTTACTTTTGGTATTGGGAAAATAAATTAAAAAAACTTTTACTAGAAACATTTTTTAAAAAAATATATAAATATTATATAAAGTTAAGTTAACTTCACTGAATCATGTGCACACAAACAGGATCCTTTAAATTGTTGCTTCAATGAATCCTGATTAAATATACAGTCAAACCCACTTATCTCGCCCTCGGTTATCTCGCCATCGAAATAACCGTGTTTGACTGTCATTCTATAAATATGGCAACGCATGCAAAGGGCAGAACGAATCAAATATTAATGTGATTTACCACAAATCGAAAGTACCATCACACCAGGCCCATAACGTTGCCTTAAATATTGTAGGTGCATAATATTAGATAATCTTCAATGAATATTTACAAGTTTTAAATCTGAAGAAATACATGTTCACTGATTTTCTATCAGAACATAATTTTCTGCCATTTCACCGTTCTTATTCCTAAGTAGTTCCCTAATATTTCCCTTTTTTATTCACCATTACAAAAGTTCTATATTACTTCACATTTTTACTGCACGTCACAGCAGAGGCGTCACTAGGGTTGGTGTCACCCGGGGCGGTAGCTCATGGTGTCACCCGGGGCGGTAGCTCGTGGTGTCACCCCTTCATGATTTAATCCATAGAACTCCTCCGTGTTTTCCAGTGCCAAATAACGGGAATATATATAATTTTATGGTCTGGTGTCACCCTCCTGATGGTGTCACCCGGGGCGGCCCGCCCCTCCGCACCCCTTTAGCGACGCCACTGCGTCACAGTTCCCTATTATTTCATTGTTTTTCCCCGTTTCAGTACCCCTTTATTTCACTTTTTTTATTCACCATCACAGTTCCCTATAATTTCACTGTTTTTTTCCTCAGATACAGTTCCTTATTATTTCTATTTTCTATTTTCAATCACCATCAAAGTTCCCTATTAACTGACTGTTTTATTTCCCCGTTACAATTCTCTAATATTTCACTGTTTATCTTTATCATTACAGTTCATTATTACCCATTTGGGGATGAAGCTAATGACGACACCTTAAACTTTAATACAAGCTGGAAGAAAATATATGAAGAATCTATATTAACTAGTTCAGCCATACAATTTAGTTCTGAATTTCCTTTTGATAAGTCAAACAATCCCTGTACACAAGCATACGTAAGTTGTTGGGGTTTGTTTTGTATGTGTGTTTTTTAAACGCAATTTCCCTGTGGAAAAATTGTGTTTATAAATCTTAAATGTTTGTCCTGTCTGTTCGAGCTTTGAACAGCAACTCCTCCTGAACCACACCAGAAAGAGGGTTCGGATATTTTGCACATATTTTAAGGAGGTCCAAAGAATGTACATGGATAAAATAAATATATTACCGAAAGGTTTTCCAGGATTCTCGGAAAAAAATAATTAATATTTTTAAAAAGGGAAAACCGAAGAAAAAAAATTCAGTATTTTGTCAATTTCTCGCGAACCTTAACATCTATCGTTTGAAATAAACGCCAAACGGTAGCTAATAATATTTAGAACAATGCTGAAGAGGTATTTTTTAAAAATATGTTTTTGCTCGACTATCGTAATTTTAGCAGCAATTTGTGTTGTTTTTTCTCCAGGAAATTCAGCTAAACTTTTCGGTTCGTTTTTTTTTGGTCCGTGCACATTCTTAGGGCATCCTCTACATATTTGCAAAATACCTGAACCTTCTCAGGAGGAGTTGCATGATTAAGCTCGAACAGACCTGGCAGACCTTTCAAATATATAAACGCGATTTTTTTCACATGGTAATTTGAATTAAAAAGTTAAAAATTCAATTAAATCAAACTAAAAAAGAAAATTTAATTCCGTTCTATTCAGTAATTTACATTAAGCCACCACTAACGAGTAAGGGATTGTGTGGCTAGCAAGAACCGAGGCTCGAACCCGTGACTTGTAATTTGGCTTGGTTGGACTGCCAAACCATGGCAAGAATCCGAAAATTGCCTTATACATTTTTTTTGCATGTGGATAGAAATTATAAAAAATATTTTTGATGTAATTTGGCTTGGTTGGACTGCCAAACCATGGCAAGAGCTCATCAAAAAATATTTTTTTATAATTTCTATCCACATGCAAAAAAAATGTATAAGGCAATTTTAGGATATTTTAATGTTTGGTGTATCTAAAAAAAATCTACGTAAAATCTACTACTGGTGCACCACAACCAACACCCCCATACAACCTTAAAAGATGAGGAGACATAATTATTGGCACATGGAATGTAAGAACCTTACATGCGACAGGAAAAGTGAAAGAACTGACCCACGAACTGGAACGATACCAATGGAATGTCATCGGACTGTGTGAGACCCGATGGAAAAGCTTTGGTGAACTCTCAACAGAAGATGGACACAAAATCTATTTCAGTGGCAGGGAGGACAGACATGAACATGGAGTTGGATTCCTCATCCATAAAAATACAACAAACTCAGTCATAGGTTGTCGTCCTGTCTCCAGCCGCATCATCACCATTCGCCTGAAAGCAACACCCTTCAATATCACAATTATACAGACATATGCTCCTACAGCCAGCCATGATGATAGTGAAATTGAGGCCTTCTATGACCAAGTACAGGACATCGTGGATCAAACACCAAAGAAAGATATTATCGTCGTCCAAGGTGACTGGAATGCGAAGATTGGAGTAGATGCATGTACCAACTGGGCAGATACTTGCGGACACTCTTGCAATGACCTGACCAACGATAGAGGGCTTCGACTCCTCGAATTTGCACGATACAACAACCTCCGTCTAGCTAACACAATTGGTCACCATAAAAAAATCCAGAATATGGACTTGGCACAGTCCAGGCGGGGAACATAGTAACCAAATAGACTAAATACTGGTCAGAAGACGATTTAAATCATGCATTAAAGAAGCTAATACTAGAAGCTTCCCTGGTGCGGATCTAAGAAAAAATCTTGACAATCCTTCGATAGCTACTATCGAATCTATGTTTATATGATCAGCTTAATGTGATTAAGTGCAAAAATGTGGACCATCTAAGAAACTTTAACAGGTAGACACAATTTTTGCCTTTAAAACAGTTTACGAAAATAATTGAATTCGACTTGACACAAAGCTATCTAGTTGAGGGAACTCTTGAAATGCAGTATAAAAATAAAACAAACTAATTATCTACTAAAAATCCTTTTTGTGGCGTTAACAATCATAAACGCAATGAATATTTTTTTCCTTTTAGATCATGAGCAATGGACTAATAGCCTTAAGTAAACAAAGTTTATTAGTTCCTACCACTCCAGATCTCAAAACAGCTCAAAACCTGTCACTGATAGCACCATACTGGTCAGATGTTAATCCAAAGACAGGTAGCAAATGTCGATGTTTATTGTTTTCGTTGGTCATGATTTTATTTTCAAATTTATCACATGAATTGTGTTTAAAGCTTTGTCCATTATTTTTACTTTTCAAATAGACAATTTACAAGGTTTTTATTTATTGAAAACCATAAAAACATTTACAAAAAGCACTATTTTAAATTTATCTTCTACTCATAGCTTCTTTTCATTGTTTCAATGTGTTTTTTTTTTCTAGACTCATCTGCTCTAGCATAAACGAAAAAAAAATACACAAAATTAATGTTAATATTGTAGTTTGTTATTATTGCCGAACGAAAAATATATGAGACTATTTTCCATGCTTTTAATTTCACTCACTCTTTCAAAATCGTGAAATAAATATTTAATTATCTCCTGTGGTCGAATTGAGTTGAATTTTTATTTATGATATAAGCATTTTCTGCTGTAAGTAAGTTGAATTTTTATAAATGATATTAATCTTTCGTTATAGGAATGATAATATGAATAAGGGGCCGTCTTTAAATTACGTCACGTCATTTTGTACAATTTTAACCTCATCCCTTATCGTCACACTTCGTCATGCACAAAAAATTAGATCACCCCTCCAACATGACGTATCAAAGCTTTGAACACCCC
>MUZC01000021.1:771670-793884 GCA_002072015.1 Radix auricularia
AACACCCCAGCCCCCCCCCCCCGCTTAAAAAGGAATTTTGTAATTGAAAATTAGCATGTTTCAAATATCTCTTCTGTCACTTAAATATGTATTTAGTGTACGTTTGCACTATAATATCGTAACACGTCTAAAAGCATTGAAAACATCATTAAAGTTAAATAAATTGTAAGCAGTCTAATATTAAGTGGTACTATGATACAAATTAGCGCATTTTTCATGTGATGTCTAATTTCTTAAATACCCCCTTTCCCTCGTCACACATCAGCGCAAATGTGTGACACCCCCACCCTCTTGGGGCTTAAAGTCATTTATGGACGGCCCCTATAATTTTTTTAAAATGTATCTTGAGCGCCTCAAGAGTTGCTTTGTTTGTTTTGATTTTTAAAACAAATTTCAATTATTCAGCAAATAGAATTCAATAATCATTCTTTCTTTCTTTTCGTATGAACGGCAGCGTGTATTCATATGTCTGTTATTTTAACATTTTCACATTTTTATCGCTATATAATATTGCAATCCGCAAAGCACCAGTACAAGAATCACGCCTCGTTGACATGCAACGACAATTCTACGATGAGTTATCTAAAGTAAGAGCCAATGCTGTTAATAACAGCGTTTTTTAAAAACGAAAATAGTTACCAAAAAATTAGTGGGCAATGTGAAAAAAATCTAATACCATCATTAACCAAGAACCATTGGAACACTATGATGTCATGATGGTGAAAAATAAGAGTAAGTTGATATACCCTGTTAAACAAGTGTGAGAGTACCATTCAGTCTTGTGTCGCGAACTCTGAGATATATGACGAACTTCATAAGGCCCATTTGGCTATTGGTCATGGAGGACGGGACAGAATGTTGAAAGAACTTTTACCCGAATGCAAGAACGTTTCCTGTCGTGTACTAGTCTTTTTGAACCTGCCAGAAAAAAGGCGTCAAAAATGACATTTGTGGTCAGCCAGTGGTTTTTTCTGAATTCAACTCTTGTTGTCCGGTTGATCTTATCGACTTTCAATCCCATCTTGATGGACAATACAAGTTTATAATGGTGTGTCAATATCATCTCACCAAATTCGTGGTTCTCAGGGCTTTAAAGATAAAGAAGGAACAAAAAGTAGCATAACAGATCGTAGACTTATTTACTTTGCTTGATGCTCCAATGGTTCTATAGTCTGATAAAGGCAGGGAATTTTGCAAACTTTATGGTAAGCAGCCTAAAGGACTGCTGGGCCACCTTGAGGATCGTTCATGGTAAGCCGCGCTACTCAGAAAGTTAGGGAATCGTAAAAAAAGCTAACCAGAATAGCAAAAATATACCTTGTGCTTGGATGCAAGATGATAACTGACCACTGGAGTGATGGGTTACCGTTCGTCCAACTCATGAAGAATAGAGCGTTTCATTCTAAAACTAAAAGATCATCATGAGAAGCTCGCTTTAGCTGCAGAGCTTAAGTTGGCCTAACAGAGTCGTCCCTACCTGGCGATGATTTACAAGATGTGGAAACTGAGGTAAACCTTGAAAAAATAATGCAGAGTGTGCAAACAACGCAAGTGCATGAAGACAGAGATAAAGGAACTCAATAGGCAATGATTTCTTCAGAAGACATGCATGAGAATGCAATCCATGATGATAGAAACCAAAGCAGTTGTGAAGCCATGGTTATCGAAGAGCCTATCATTTCCGTGGTGATCGAAGACCATTCTTCTTCCACTATCTGCTGCGCCGCGTCTGCCTAAAGGGAAACCAGCCGTGCTATTAAAACTCGAAAGTGTTTCCGAAATGTTCATGCCATCTTAGGCATTACGCTAAATACGATGACGACAACGAAGTAGAGGGTTATGGTGTCACCATTTTGTGCAATGTTAGCTTCAATGTTGAAAACGCTATCAAAAATATAATTGAATTGAAATCGAACGTCGAAATGCAGGCCAAAGGAATACTGAAATCTTTGTTTGCTTGTTGTTTTTTCTTCGTTATGAACATCATATGTTTTTTTTCGCATTACTTTTACTTTAAAATACTTAGTTATCAATAAATGCTTTTGTTTTGCTCTTCTAACACTTGGCCTTAAACGAAATCCGGCATTCTAGAGTATTCTTCACAAATTTCATATTTTACCTTAAATCATCAGACATTCTATAGAATGCCTGATTTCCCACATTGCCTGTAACATATATATTTATATCCTGGTCATCTACCCCTTGTAATTTGGACTAAACTTTGTTTGGTGTATTTATTTCGGCAATCCTCCGAATCTCGGTCCCAAATTAGTTTACACTAATTAGAGGAAGTATAGTACATGAAAGTATTTTATGTATTGACAGGACACAAGACAGGTGTTATTTATTGTCTGATAACCAGTCATCAAATACTAAATACTGTAATTGTTATCATCCGGCATCCTTCCGTCTCGCGAGACGATGGTGCATCACCGTTGGGTTGGGTTGCATTTCCTCGAGTGACTGTGCAGTCCTGTCCTTGAGTGACAGTCTTTGCCACAGTTTTTACACACGAGTTCTGTGCTTCCAAATGTTTTGGCCTTTCTCCTAGCTCTTCTGTCTGCAGCCTCCTCCATTCTTCGCTCCTCGGCTACTATGACGCCCTCTTTGACAACTGTGCGCCACGTAGATCGGTCTTCTGCCTTACACTCCCAGTCACTTGTATGTATTTTGGCTGCTTTCATGTCCCTTTGACAGACATCTTTAAATCGCAAGTGTGGGCGACCTGTTTTCCTCTTTCCTGAAGCAAGTTCACAATATAGGAGATCCTTCGGGATGCGGCCGGGGCTCATTCTTTTGACATGTCCTAGCCACCTCAGGCGTCTTTCACTAAGAATTGAGAACATGCTTTGGGTATTGGCACGCGTTAGTACCTCACTATTAGGCACTTTTTCTTGCCATTTAATACCAAGGATGTGGCGCAAGCATCTCAAATGGAAGCTGTTAAGCTTACGCTCTTGTGATGTATAAGTGGTCCATGTCTCGCTCCCCTATAGTAGTGTACTGATGACACAGGCTCGATAGACGCACAGTTTGGTTTTCTCCGTTAGCTTGGTGTTTTGCCAGACCCGCTTATTTAGTTTAGCCATTGTTGCGGCTGCCTTGCCAATTCTGCTGTTTATTTCTTCTTCAATGGACAGTGTATTGGAGACCTTGGATCCCAAGTAGGTGAAGCTGTCCACAACCTCCAAGTTTTCATTATCGATATTTATGGTAGGAGGAGGTCGAGTGTCTTTGGCCATGATGTTTGTCTTTTTCAAGCTGATTTGCAGACCAAATTCTTTGCAGGCATTGGAGAAGCTTGACACGAGTTGTTGCAAACCAGATTCTGTATGTGCTGTTAGGGCCGCATCATCCGCAAATAGTAGCTCTCGAATTAGGACATCCGTCGTTTTGGTCTTGGCTCGGAGGCGGGCAGTGTTGAAAAGTCCTCCATCAGCTCTGGTATGTAACCAGATTCCCTCACTGCTATCCTTGAATGCGTATCGAAGAAGTACAGAGAAGAATATTGCGAAGAGTGTTGGTGCGAGTACACAACCTTGTTTAACTCCGCTGCTGACAGGGAAGGCCTCTGACTTAGCTCCATCGAACTGTACTGTGCCAAGCATATTTTCATGGAACTGTCTGATGATGGCAAGTAGGTGAGGGGGACATCCAATTTTTGCCAGTATTTGGAATAGCCCGTTGCGACTGACTAAGTCGAAGGCTTTTGTAAGGTCCACAAATGCAATGTATAGTGGCATCTGCTGCTCTCTGCATTTTTCCTGGAGCTGTCGTATGGAGAACACCATGTCTATGGTAGACAAGGAAATGGACGAACAAGGCTGCCCAAGATGCAAAACTACAAAATACAGAAATCCGTCATTAAAATTGATGGTTAATGTTTGTGGGCATTCCCTGTAAGTGAATAAGCCTAACCTCGCAATTTTTTCCCTCTACATTGAGACTACACTGTTACTATTACTGAGTATTAGTATTACTGTTCTACTGTTCTGTTCTGTGAGTGAACTGAATCTGTAAATCACAGTCCCTGTGAGTGACGCCTGTGAACTGTGACTGTGCTGTGAATAGTGTGAGGATTGTGACTGTGACGGTACACTCATTACACTGTCTGTTGTCACTGTTGTTCATTCACTACACTACACTCACTTTTTTTACTTTGATTTTGAGTTGAAAATTGTAATAATACACTGTGACTGTGTCACTGTACAGTATTTTTTATGTTCATCTTATAAGGGTTCAACTCACTTACACCCTATAAACCCTATGCCTATGAATACTATGATATATGAAACTATGATTATAATTGTAAATATTAATATTATAATGCTTAATGCCTATGATCCTATGTCAGCCTATTACTTATGACCTTAGGATAGAATATGATCTATGTGCAATATATGTTTTAAAAAATAGTTTTGATTTTTAACATATTTTTTAAATTTTGTTTTACAATTTACATTTTCTAATTTTCTGTTCTACCTTTCATTTTTCTCATCTCACTTCCGCCATCTTCACTTGCTAATGGCCTCTTTGCAAAATATTGATCCCAGAAAGCTTGTTTTTTGCCTGCTTTTTACAATGTTTCTGAAATGTGTCAGGCAAATGTCATTGAACTGCGCAAGATCAAGCCCTTCTTGAACTTTTTCAGTCACGTGATGCCCAATGTTGTTATCTGTGTGTTTATCATATCATGGAATTTTTTAGTATCTTGAACAAAAAATCCTGCGAGTGGCCTTTCGTCTTTCGTATCTTGGATTTTTTTGTAATTTGAAGTATTCCGATCTCAAGGTATCACTGTACATATTAGGCCTTTCTATTATTATTTTTATGAAATTATTTCTTCTTCTGCGTTCTCAAAATCTTTTTGAAGGAGGATTCAGACCACAAGCCTGTGATGAACTGCGCTGTGGCTGTCAATTGGTTCAGTGATACGTAATTATCATTATTAAAAATGATTATCAAAGTGGGGGGGCGCGGTGGTCAAAGTGTTAGTGCGCTGCGGTACAAAAACAATTCTAAAATAAAAATAAAAATCGGTCACGGGTTCAAACCCCGGTTCTGGCACCCCTACGGGTAGATGATGCTCGTTAAAACCTTGGCTGGTAGTTCATCTAGGAGAAGGAAACTCCGAATACAAATCCTCCGCTGCCTTGCGGCTATACCTGCCTTGCGGGAAAGGCTAAGGGAGTAAACCCTGAAAGAAAATCAGGAATTGGAGCACCTACAGGCGGTCTATACATAAGACTTATGTACATACCGGCAGCTCCTGCGACGCCAATGGCAGCCACGCTGCATCGACGCAAGTCGTTCCCTTGGTTACACCATTGACGTGGAGGGGGGGATATGCTGTATGGGCAGCAGCTAATTCTCCATATTACCCGCCCAGGCTTGCATCACCTCTGGAGAGGACACTCCAGCGTCGCCGCAAGGTGTCGACAAAACACGGGAAGCAGCAGTTACCGGTTATAAGCCAAAGCTCAATTGACGTAGAGCTAGGCGCCAGGGGCTGCTTCCGACGGTGGGAGAGACTACCAATGTCTCACTGGACAGCTACCGCCCGCCTCAAACTGGGCAGCCCCCAGTCAAATAGGTGTAATTGTTATACAACATTTGAAAATAGCTGCCGAAAGACGTTCTTTTGGTGATTGTTGCGCAATTGCACTAAAGGTAAAACAACTCCAGTAATGATTATCGGAGCGGCTCTTCTACCTGTCATAATTTTTTGTTCAGAAGTCATCTAATGAAGTCCTAGAAAGCTATAATAAATCATTAAATAATTTTTTACTCAAAATTTTTTATGTCTCATGCAGTAGAGGGTTAAATATAAAAATACATGAAATATGAACTGATTAACAAATTGTTGTCAAAAATGATGAAAGTGTTGATAAGTTTCCGTAAGTGACAGAGCATTTTTATGTGATAAAAAGAAACAAAATAATTTGGAACGGGGATTCAGAGGTTTGCACATATTTTAAATATGTCAACTACCACCTGTAATTTGGATTAAAGATGTTTTGCTGTATATATTTCTAACCAGGTCAACTACCACCTGTAATTTGGACTAAAGATGTTTTGTTGTATATATTTCTAACCAGGTTATGTTAACTGCCACCTGTAATTTGGACTAAAGATTTTGTTGTTTATATTCCTAAACAGGTCAATTATTACCTGTAATTTGGACTAAAATATCTTTTGTTGTATATATTTCGAACAAGGTCAACTACAACCTGTAATTTGGACTAAATATCTTTTGTTGTATATATTTCAAACAAGCTCATGTCAACTACCACCTGTATGAAAAATGTGGGCATTCTGTTTTTGATGGAATAAAGGATGAGACGTCACCATTCAAGGATAAGATTATGACCCGTGCAAGGAATGATATCATCAAGTATCACAATTTACCTGGATTTGAGGTGGACTCAGTGTTGGTTGTAACATGGGTTGGAGTACAGCATCTTTCATCAGTAAGTTGTAAAATATAGTAAATAGTGCACATTAAAAAAAAAAATATTTGACAAGTGTTAACCAATCCACATTTCGAGCATCTTTTTTTAAAATTACTTTTGTTGTCTTTTAACTTTAATTAGTACAACTGAATGTTTTGTTTTTTTTATCGCTGCTCAACATTTTAAAAAAAAAATAATTTTTTTTTTAAAAATAATAATAAAAGGATTAAAAATAATTTTAACTTATTTTTAAAGACAAGAGAGAACACATTTCAAGCGATAATTATTAGTGGCTGGGAAAAATATATTGTGAATGGCCATGATATATTAGCAGGTAGGTTTGATTTCTAGTTCATTTGAAATAAGACTTTTTTAAAAAATTAGAATTAGAAGTAGGGCTGCGGATATTATCAATTAATGTTTCGATTAATCATTATTTTTTTAATCGATTACACTTATTTTAATCGATCAAATAGCGATTAAAATGTAAGGAAAATGTTGTCAATAACGGCATCACTTTATTAATAAATAATTACTTATTAATAATTAACAAGTTTCCTTTTTTACGTACAAACTTCTCCATTAAAAAAAAAAAAGAATTTTAAAGTGTAAACTTTAAAAAAAGCTTTTTAATAAGGAAAATGATATGAAAAATACAACATTGTTTTTACTTAATTAAAACAAAAGCATAAAGTTAAATTTATTGACATTATATTGAACTACTAATAATTAGTTCAACAATTGTCAATTGCCTGTTTTTGTTACTTCCCCTAAAATTTTCAGTTTAATGACTTCATACATCTTATTTTTAGCTTTAATAAAAAGTATCGATTAATTATTGGTTAATTTTTAAAAACTTAACGATTAATTTTAAGCTAATCGATAACAGCCCTAATTAAAAGAAAAGATGTTATTTTTTATTTTTTTAAATTTATAACTTTTTTTTAAAAAATGAAATATTTGTATGGCTTAAAGAGTTTTTTAAAAAGAAATTATAGTCTTATAATTTAAAAACCTCTGAAAAATAAACTTTTAAGCCATGTTTTAAGTAATTTATTTAAAGAACTAACTACGTTTCCGCTTCCCTTAGATAAAGAGACATCGTATGTAATCTTCTTGTACCAGCAAGGACTCATGAACTGGCCTCAATTGTCTGGGATGAAGATCAGTGTTGGTTTTACTGGATACATTGTTCCCGAGACAGACAAAGACACAGACTTTGTCAGCAAATTGGATCGAGTAAAAGGAAACACAGGTTCTAATAACATTTTCCAGCAATTTTCAATTTATTTTACATTAAAATGAAATTTTTTTATATGAACACATTTGTTATTTATGGATTAACGTGTAACATTATAATATCATTGACTAATGATAAATTTCTTATTATATAAATATAGCAATTAAAGGAATGTACATTTTTATTATCTAGAATAGATGACACTTTATAAATATCTGTGCAATATTAAATTACAACTGTACTGTGCACTTTTTAAGATGTTCTATAATAGTTTTAAAAATGCAATTAGGGCCTACAAAAAGAAAGTTAGGAAGTATTAGAAAACACAACAAAACATTTATGTGAATTAAGCAAATTTGAACATATTGGTGTTGTGGTAATGAGAATATTTGGTAATCCTGCAGTTTCTACAGCTATAATATTTCACAGCAATGTTTGATTTTCTCGAACTTACGTTTTTCATTTATCAAATGCAATATTATATGTTGTAATTTTAGCTATTGCAGCGATAATTTGTAAGTCTTATAAATTTCTAAGTTATTTTTTCGGTTCTCTGTGGTACATAATCCGGTCACGATATATCCATTTTGTGTACCTAGCACCATGCTTGCCAGATTTGTTTTACCATGCTAAAAAAATTTACTGATTAAAAAATATTTTTTAAAAAAGTAATATTCATCTATGTTAATGATCTTAGAAGATCAATACATATTTTAAAGAAAATTTCACTTTTTATTTCGTTACTAGATGTTCGATTCTTATTTAGTTTTTTTGTAAGTGAAAAAGTTTCATTTGTTATCATACGGTGAAAACCCGACATGCAGGGCGATAAATAAACAAAATGGTTGCATCACGTTCGATTATTATATTTAATTATTGAAAGAAATTAAAAACGTAATTGCTCATGAGAACATTAAATTTTGCTGTTAAATAATAAACGTATAGAAAATGCAGGAGTACCGAATATTTTATGCACCATTTTTGGGAGCAATATATCATTGTATTTCTGTTTAGTTTTTTTTATTATTTATATTGCAATATCAATGGCAGCATCTCTTTATACACATTTTATGTCCACAATTTATTTGATAATTGCATAAATATTTCAAATAAGGATGAATAAATATGTAAATCATCATCATTAAAAAAGGAGGGCTGGTAACGATTAATTTAAATTTAGTCGTAAAATTTGAAACATTAACGATTAATTTCGTGAATTAATCGTTAATTTTGATTTAAGCCAAACATCTAAAGGGAATTAACAAAAACAGGTAATTGACATTTTCATTTATTGAGTTATTTCCCTGCCTCATGTCTAAAATATTTTGAATTTTTTTAACTGCTTAGGACTGTTGTACTATTTTCCTAAGCGATAAAGATCTTATGTTCTGGGCTAATTGTTTTTTTTACATATTTCGTAATAAAGTGAAGAAAAAAATGTAAATTTTTTCTTAAAGTTTAATTTACATTTTATCGTTCCATTATTTAATGATTGATCTAGAAATTAATCCTTAATTTGCGCAGCACTACAAAAAAGGAATATATATTATAAGTTGAATACTTTAAAGACTTACTTATTCTTTTCTTTATTTTTTTGTATCAAACTGATTTAAGCAGCAACATGCAAAATAATAGTGGTTTAAGTAACTATTAAAAAAAAAGTTAAACAAGTTGTTGTCAGTGGACTGTTAAATAAAATATAATTTGTAACACAAAAATATTTTTGTGCTGCCAACACTTTATATGTGGTATTAATCTCTTCAATCTACTGTTTCATACAGGATATAATGGTGTTTTCTCCTACCATATTGGAACATCAAACAGCCCAAATAGTAAATGCCACAGATACACTTGTAACAAAGCCGCCCTGGTATCAGACCCAGTGTTTGAGTTTGAAAAAAGAACTCTTTTTGAATGCCCAAGCTCACTGGGAAGGATGGGAGCACAGTGGCAACTATTTGAAACACACGAAGACACCCAGTGCTACGCAATCCGTAGGCTTGCAAAGTCAAGGCTGCTTCAAGGCAATAGAAGGAATAAGGTAAATGTTTCTGATTTCTACAAATTTTACATCTCAGTTGTTTATTCAACAGGAGGTAAATAATTTGAAATGATATTTTATTTAACTTTTGCTAGATGTCTACCGATAGAGCATATTTATCGATATTTATTTTTTGCAGATATGAGTGGCGATATTAGTATTTGTTAGGAAAAACTAACGGTCATATTTGATGACGTCATTCTTAAATTTATAACTCGTTATTAATTATTAAACATTTTTGCATGCATTGCTGATATATCCTATATCTTGTTTTGACATATGACTACTTGTTAAGACAAAACCAGTGGTCATATTTGACAACATCATTCTTAAATTTATAACTGGTTATTATATATTTTTTTATATTAGGTGTATTAGGGACCTACCGATATGCTCTTTTGGAAGATAGTAATGATATTGTGTTTCCGATATGAGTATTTGTTAGTACAAAAACAAACAGTCATATTTGATGAAGTCATTCTTAAATATATCAATCGTAATTATTTTATGTGTTAGTTAGGCTGCTGATTAAATTAAGAAAAACGAAATTTAAAAAATATTTTAAAAATTATAAGTGTGTGTCGAATACTGTCTTACTGACTTGGTGTTCAATCTTCTATGTCACTTTGGTTTATGTTTTTTTTTCCTTGTAAACAATGCAATAATTTAGATCGGATATTTGTTTAAAAGATAGTTTTAAAGTTAATTTCGTATAATTAAATGCGTAATAATCGGGCTAAAATAACTCCTCAAATTTTTTTTTATAATAACAAAAGCAATCGTATATATAGAATTAGTGATTAACTTTGTTAAACGAAGTTTCTGACTAATTACAAGTTCCAGATCATGACGTAACAAAAGTCCTACATAAAAATGTAAAAATAAAATTAGTAGTTCCTTTTTAACCTTAAACTTTGACTCGTACTCATAATTAATTCTAACTAATAGTTAAATGACCTTTGCACATGGCCGCCTTTTATAAATGAAACAATGAGAACAAAGCAATAGTAGTAGAGTCAAAATGAGGTTGAAGGATGAATTGTTGCCAAATACAAGCCTGCTCACGGTACATTTTGTTATTCCATACGAAACTAAAAGATTTAGACATTTGCGATTCTGCGAACGTCTTTGATATTTAAGCAATTACAGTATTCTCAGCATCGGCATCATTTACACATTATTTCCAAGTATACGAAAGTCCGCTGATACATTTACAATATCATAGCACATGGCACGCTGAATCGTGACAGTAAACGTTACTACTGGTTTTCTTTTGGTACTTTCAATACTGGTATCAGGATCAGTATATAAATCTCTTAATGTGCCATAAGGTTTTCGGAAAACTTCCGCCTCAGTCCCGTAAGAATTTCTCGAATCGCTATCAACTGGTTATGAAATTTAAAACATTGCTGAAAGTGTATTTATGTAATATTATTGTTATAGAATCTACTGACTTCATCATTTTGGGTAAGAATGGATGTTTTTAAGTATCCAAAAGGTTTTTTGAGTTTAAACCTATTTTTAAATGTAGTTTAGTACTATTATTTTAGAAATAAAGAAATAAGGTATAGCAAAATCTCAAATTAAAAAAAAGACCAGTAAAAACTTTCAAAAAACTTCGTGAATCGAGTGATACTAGTAGAGAGAGAAACGGTCGCCATTGCTGGAAATTGAATACATCTTCTTTCACACACTAAAGAGTTTTTATTTTCTGTAATTTTGTTTCTTAAGAGTGTTCTACCAAAGCGCGCCTTACTGCACTCTGTAATAGAGTCTAGGCGCACATTATCACGCTTTAACACATTAAGAGTTAATTTGTCTAAATATTAATAAATCTAAATGATTATTTATTATTTTGTAAGTTTGTGTGTCAAAATGTCACTAATTATGAAATATCGGTGAAGTCAATATCGGGAACTTTACATGCAACCAATACCGATAATACCGATATCATGATAACGGTGCCGATATATAAGTACCCTCCTAACTTTTTCTTTCACTGCAAAATTAATGCTTTTTA
The DNA here is from genome assembly GCA_002072015.1 of Radix auricularia. Lineage (NCBI taxonomy): Eukaryota > Metazoa > Mollusca > Gastropoda > Lymnaeidae > Radix > Radix auricularia. The sequence continues at coordinate 783,424 of MUZC01000021.1, forward strand.
AACACACTTTTATATAAAAAGATTTTTAAACATGTATGTACGTAAACAGCTGTGCTGCTACAAGATGAAAAAACCAGAAAACCCTTACGACTGGAGAGACGCGGAACGTACAAGACGCGGTGATTCCTATGAGCCAAGAACTGGACATGTCCTTATCAGTGATCCTTGGCCCTGGGTGTATTACAATAATTACGAGTTCCTTGAAAACATCGAGGCAAGGGCCACTTGCTGCTTGCATTCTTACAAAAAATATTGTGACAGATTCTATAAAATATTTCCTGATATGGGCTCATCAAACTATGCAGCCTACTTTCCTGGTAGGTGTTGATTAAAATATATTTAGCTATCTGGGTATACATCACGTATTTTAAATTGCTGTTAACTGCATCACTTTTATGAGCTTTTATGAAAAGTTAGTTTTCAACTAGAGTTAAGATTTAAAATATTAATAAAATTAATGAACGAGGCTTACGTCTAAGAGGCAAACATAGCCTGGAGCTACTGTTTTAAAATTACGCTGTGCTGAAACTATGCCTGTCAGTGGAACCTGGGTACCCGTTGCCGTGCGATTACCCGGGTAGTAAAATTCCGTCCGGGTACCATTGAAAATGTGGCTGCAATGTCTGTACCTCTATGTTAACGGAGGCCAAACTTCGGTGCAGCTAGCGTAACAATTTATCAATGAACATTTTTTTTTTGAAATATTTAGTGTGAAGTAGTCTACTTCTAAAGAAAAATTAAATTCTCAACGGGAAATAAAATACGGTCCTGACAAACTACAATTTTGTTAGATAAATCTTTTTTCTCTGACCATGAAACAAAAGTCGCAAACACAAAAAGGTTGTTGTTTTTTATTTGAGTGAATCTACTTGGGAAAAAAACATCCTCTGCAGAAAATTTTTAACAACATAAACAGCATCTTTCATATTTGTGCAGTCCATCCTTATTTTTGGCACCCTTGTCAGGTATAGTCGTCTAGGGTTCAGGTCCAGGCTCACACCAACTGGCGTACAGTAAAATGAACACAAGTCCTTTTACAAAAAGCAATTTTTATTATTCTGAGTGTCCATTTGTCACCTATGTACAACTGTATCAAGCACTACCATATCTCATGCCTTCAGTCCAACTCACTGACCAAGGGCATTTTTCTCGTCCGCTCCGTTCACCTGTCTTTTTCTAACCTGCCTCTCCTACAACACACCTCAACTTTCTACCTGGTCTCCACTGGTCCTTGCTTACACACTGTCCTCGCTTACACACTGTCCTCTCATCACGTTCCTCATGCCCTTCACTCACAACAAATCACTCAGTGTCCTAGTATTCACCCAGACAAACAACCTTACACACACAGTGATTCTCATACCCCTGACAACCCTGAACCTTTCTTTCAAATTTGTGGACCTAATGAGACTAGTCAAGGTGGTTGTTCTATCCCACTCTCCTCCCCCACTCCTATAACCTACACCCTTTCCTATTCGCTTGTGTTTCTGTTGTTCATTTAAGACGAGTTTCCCTAGTTTCAATCTGATTTTAATAATATACTCAAAGTTTTCAGTGTTTAAAGTGAATAAATTACATTGTTACTAACAGTGTAAGATTGTATAAGACGTCGGCCTTGTGCAATGGCACCAAAGAGTCACGGCAAAATACAATTTTTGTGATATTTTGTCTGTGCAATTAAACGCCACTTGGCCGCTATACATAAAGTGAATGTTGATGAACTAACTACAGCTTTACCCAGCTTCGTGAAGCTTTTGGTACATCAAAGTTCAAAATATACTAGTCCCTCGGTATTCATGGGTGGGGGGATTTGGGGGGTTTACATTCTTAAACCCCCCTCCAACCCCTGCGATTAGAGAAAAACCACAAAATTGGATGCAGTTTTAAAACGCCTTTGCATATGATTATAGACGGTACTAAATACTTCCAAAACACTTTATAAAGACACTTTTACTCATTATTGACGTAATAATGTAGTTATATTACATACATACAGTAATGCAACAATTTTTTCATCCAAAAAAACAACAAAATTAATTATATGAGCAGTAGCGTCGCTAGGGGGTGCGGTGGGGGCAGGCCGCCGGGTGACACCATCGGGGGGTGACAGCAAAATGTAAAATTATGTATATTCCTGTTATTTTTCACTGGAAAACTCGGAAAAATTCTATCGGTTAGGTCGTGAGGGGGTGACACCATGAGCTACCACCCCGGGTGACATCAACCCTTGTGACGCCTCTGTATATGAGGACATTAACAACGTGTAGCCTCGTTACTCATACTGTATTATTGTACCTTGAAGTCATTTTCTATGCGTACAACATATGCATTAGATTTAACATAAGGGAAACTTAACCAGATAAATACTGTACAAACCATTCAGATAATAATAATAATAATAATACAATACGTGCGGTGCGATAAGGTTACAGCCTAACCCACGATTAAGCGGGGTTGCGAATAAGGAAACGCAAATAATTGAGGTTATACTGTAGTATGTTACTACAGCCCTCCCGTTGGCTACTATGTGAAATTGGGTGCAAGGGTGGTGGCTAGCTTGCATTGTATAGCTGTCATGACAGGAACGAATTATGCGACAATTAGGCCGGGTACCCGGGAAGCTTTTACAACAATATTGACAGCCCTAGCTGAAATAAGTTGTTTTATTGTCTCTGAGGCTGGATGTTGGCCTGGGACTTTGCTAAGGTTTTTGTCACTGTGAATTAGGACTCTGCTGATTTTTTGTTTGTTTGTTTTTTCTAAGCATCCTGCCACTAACCGCCTACTGTGTCAACCACATTTGTTTTGTTTTATCATCATCTCTTGAGTAAGCTCATGACATAATTAGTAGCACAACCCAGTAACACAAGGTAAATGACAGCGCTATCACACATGAGCAATCACCTCATTTTAAATTATGCCAAGAGCAACAATTGATCTTCCATGGTTAATGTTGAAACAATGTTTTTTTTCAACAGCTGTCGTGTTTGGAGATCCTCACATCATAACATTAGATGGTGTATCATATACACTGAATGGATGGGGCCAATACATCTTGATGTGGATTCAAATTGAGAATTTTACACTTCAGGTAAGTCAAGGTTTCTGATATTTTAAAAATATTTTCACACTTTTATTTACTCCCTGCCCTTTTAGTCAATTTGTGTGTATGACTTAGTTTAAATGACACTTTTATTTTTACTGGCTGCGTTGTTAGTCGAAAGTCTGCATCAAACAACATTTTCTTTTACTATCTACAAACGCAAACCTCAAATTACTATATTGTTATAGGATGTCATTGCACATGTCCTCTATAACTAAATTTCATGATTGCCAACTCTATATTGGCCATTAATTGTGTAATATATCATTGAAAAAGTGTAGCTAGTCCATTAATCTTGGCAAGTAGACGTAAACATAATTATTTTTGAATGTCCAATGCAATCACCTGAAAACTCAGTTATTGCTGATACCCCATACTGACTGTTAAAAAATTCGAAAACAATTTGTTTTGTAAATATGAATGGCATTAAGCCAAACTCTGCTTATGACATCCAATATGTTCACAACATTTATGTCAGAAGTTCATTTGAGCTCCACAGACACTCCTTCAATACAGAAGATTATTGCATCTTACGTTTATCTATGTTTGTGTCTAGACCTGCACTCTTATTAGAGTTCATCTTCATCTTTGCATGTCGTCCCATCTGGTGCATTGGCCACGAACAAAGGCTCTCCAGGCATTTCTGCCCTGTTCCAATCTCTCTAACTGTCCCCAACTGTGCCCACTCTTTTTGGAGTCTTTCTCCAGTTCCCTTCTCCGGGTCATTTTTGGTCGACCTCCTTTCCTCTTGCCCCCTGGGGTTCCAATTGAGGGCTTGTCTCACAATGCTGGATGTAGGCTTTCTGAGGGTGTGGCCAATCCATCTCCATCTGCGCTGACGTATTAGTTCTTCCACTGGCTCTTGTTGTATACGTTGCCAGAGGTCCTCGTTGGTGATGATATTGGGCCAGTGGATTCGGAGAATTTTACGGAGACATGTGTTTATAACTTTTTGAAGCTTTTACGAAACGGCTGCTGTAATCAGCCATGTTTCAACTCCATATAGCAAGAAAGGCTTTACTGGGATTTTGAATATCCTGACCCTGGTCTGGAGGGTCAGCTGTTGCAGCTCCAAACCTTTTTTAGCTGTTTAAATGCGGTTCTTCCTTTCACAATTCTCGCTCTAACGTCAGTGTTTGTCCCTCTATGTATGTCTAGGATGCTACGAAGGTATGTTAAAGCTATCCACCTCCTCTAGATTTGTTCTTCCCATTGTTATTGCGGTGTTGCTTGATGTATTTATTTTAAGGACTTTGCTTTTTCCCTTGTGGATGCTCAGGCCAACACAAGCAGAGAACTGTGCTACATAGTTAGTTTTCTCCTACATCTGTTGCTGTGTGTGTGATATTAGCGCCAGATCATCCGCAAAATCCAGGTCATCAAGTTGTTTCCAATGTGTCTACGGGATAACATTTCCTTTCTGCTCTGTAGACATCTTCATTATCCAGTCAATGGTTAGCAAGAATAAGAAAGGCGAAAGCAAACACACCTGTCTGACTCCAGTCTTTACCCCAAAAGCTTCTGTTGTTTTTTGGCCATGAATAATTCTACATGTAAGGCCTTCGTAAGCCGTCTTAATTATGTTAGTCAGCTTTTGTGGTATACCGTAGTGTCTTAGCAACTTTCACAGGGTTGGCCTGTCAACGCTATCGAACGCCTTCTTATAGTCAATAAAGTTGATATATAATGGTGAGTTCCACTTTAGGGATTGTTCTAATATAATTCTCAGTATTAGAGTTTTAAATGATTATCAGCTTTCAGTGTGATGTTTTTTTTAATAAATATTTCTTTACTTTTTTGTAGATATTTGCGTCTTTCTTGAGGACTGACTTGTTTGGTGTATTTTAAGCAGATTTTGTTTGAGAGATGGTGGGGACATGCATTTATATAAGTTTTCAGGCGGAATTCAGTCTTAAAACAATTAGAAATAATAGACTTTGGACTTTCACCCACACTTATATTTAATTTACACACATATCCTTACACACATCTGCTGACACACATCTACTCTTTGACATAGGCAAGAACACAAAGAACTGAGAACAGTAGTGGAACTCTTACTAATGCCACTGTGTTTACTGCGTTTGCTGCCCAGGAGGGAGATAACTCTAAAATACAAGTTGAGCTCTCCTCCAATAACAAATGTGAGTATATAAGTGTTTTTTTTTATTTGTTGGATGCTGTGTTATTGCATCATTTAAATTCATTTTGTCAGTAAACTACTCCATTAATATTAAATAACATTAACACTAAAAAATGCCATGAAACCTATGAGCATTGAAATGGCTATACATTTTAGATAGGTAATTTAACTGTAATTTTTACTGTCATTTTCTCATGCTGATAACCCTTTTTGAAAGTACCCATTTGCCAAAAAACTTTCTTTACACTTACTTAATGTAAGTAATTCAAAATACAAGTATGGAGAAACTTTTCATAAATTAAAAAAAAATTGATTTTTTAAAAAAAATATTTTAAATTTTGAAAATATATCTCCAAAAGCGATGATCATCTATGTAAATGGGATGGACATAACCAGTGATTTCTACAAAGAACCAACATATTATAAGGAACTCGAATTTCTCAGCGTAACAAGGGAAGAGTCAGCTAACAGGACATATGTGGCAATAACATTCCTGTGTGGTAAGGATTAAAGGAGAATTCATTATATAATTTCTTTCTATTCATTATTTTTTAATTTCTTGTATTCAATAATTAATATGCTGAAGTTTTCAATCTTTCGTGACTTACGATTTATTTGTTTTAAATTATTATAAAAAAGGCTTACAGCTGCCATTGTAAATCTTAATTGAGATGAAGCTCAAATTATTTTTAAAATTTTGTTTTGGTGAAGATTTATTTTGAACTTTCATTTATTTTTTATGTTATATATTTAAAACAAAACGATTTACTCTCATAAATTGTTGGCATGCCAACACAAATGATCCTCATGCGAGTCATGAGCCATGGTTTGGTCATCATTTTAATAAAGGGTCAGAGGATTTATTCAATAAATTTTAGAGATACACAATGTTTTTGTTCAGGTGTCACCATTAAAGTGTATGTCGCTGTAAAAAGTTTAGAACTGGAGTTGGAGGTTGATAAGAACCTACAGAACAAAACTCTGGGTCTCCTTGGGAATTTCAATGATGATAAGTCTGATGACTTCATTCTCCCAGATGGAACTGTGCTGCCCAGTAATATGTCAGAGAGAGAAATATTTCTTTCATTTGGACGAAAATGTGAGTCATTCTGTAAATTATGTTCAAAATTTTCCCTTCTGATAACCATCATACGCAAAGTGAACTTTCTTTTAATTCTTTAAAAATTGCAACAGCAGATTGATTGTAATTTCGGATCAATTTCTGCAGTTTTAACTAATTTTAAAATTGCACTATTATTTTTTTTCCTTTTTTCTTAAAACAGGGGAAGTAACCGCATCCAACACTATATTTGTATATGGAAGAAATGAAAACTTCACTACCTACCAGCATTCTGACTTCACTCCCTTATTTGGTGATGAACTTAGTTCAAAGGATTTCAAAACTGGAGAAATGGTCTGTGGTGCAAATAACACTGAGTGCATCTTGGATTATATAGTAACTGGAAATAAAGAATTTGCCTCGAACTCACTGGAATCTAAACTTAAATTAGAGTCTCTGGTCACTTATTTAGGTAGGGACTATTTTTGTATTTAATTTGCTATGCCATAGAGGACTGTAGTAATATAAACTTGCTAGGAAATAAAAATCTAATTTGTACAGATAATTTAAACTACTGTATTTTTGTTAGACTCAATAGATTATTTGAAAAGCGTGTATACAAAGAAATATTGGAAATAGTTGGGTTTTTTTATTGTCATCTTTGTGTATCTTAATTTGTATTAATTCTTGTTTTACTCCTCATAATGAGTTTAAGGTTATATTTGAATTGCAAAGTGACACATTTGTTTTATTATTTCATCCATGTAGAAAACAACCCTCCAGTAATATCTATTGAAGACAATAATTTCAACACTCTTGGACAGTGGGTAGTCACTGAGGGCCTTGAAGCAACTCTTGAAATCTCAATATTCGATGTCGATGGGGATACAGTCTTTGTTGAATTTATCGGAAATTCAACAGGTGCATTAATTCAAGATAAGGCTGTCAAGTATTTGCCCAATTCCAGTACACCAATTAAGCTAGGGTGAGAACAAAAACTTCTTTTTAATTTTAAAACTCAAAAGAAGATTTTTAAAAGAATAATGATTTGTAAAAATAATATATGAAACAAAATTTAAAATAAATTTTTAATATTTGCTATATGGAAATGCAAAAATAAAACAAACAAGTTATGTTTTAGAAATACATTGAAGTTTAACTTATTATGTAATTGTTATTTTACACTTCACACTCCAAAGCCTAAGAGTTAAAGACTCCAAAGGGGCTTACAGTTCAATAGTTTATGTGGCTATTGCTGTTTGTACTGGCTGTAGTGGACATGGAATTTGTACAAATGAATCAGAAGCCATAGAATATAAAGATGGATATTATCAGGTTTTAGCATGCAGCTGTTTCCCAGCATATACAGGTATGGATAATGGTCTACAGTTGAGAAGACAATTGAATTTCAACTATATTGTTTTAGTCTATTCTGATAAAAATAAATGAGAAATTATCTTGGAATCCCCATGTCAATGAAGTAATTAAAAAATCAAACAAAACCTTAGGTTTCATAAAGAGAAACTTAAACAGATGCAATAAGAATATAGAATTAAAATACTACATCACATTGGTGAGACCTGTACTAGATTATGGATTTTCTGGTTGGGACTGATAGGACCCATCTACCAAAGAAACCAATTAAATCATTAAACCTAGAAACACTAGAAGCAAAAAATGCAAAGTAGTAAAAAAAACATACATAAGGTAATTAATGGTAAGATAATTTAATACAATCCTCAGATAGATATTAGGATAAAAACAATTTTCTCATTCTGTATTTTGTAAGCAGAAATTAATACAAATATTCAGTTTTTTGTCTAGTATTGGGACATAGAATTTGTAGTCTGGTCAAACAAGGAAAACTATCAATATTTAAAACCCTAGATATTATGCAAGACTAGACATAATCATGTATAAGCAAAGGAATCAATAACGTTCCGTTTAAAAGAATCATCTGTATTAGATGAGATATAATGTAATGATTTACATACAAAAAGGGAAGACAGTGTATCAGTGCATTTTGAAAAAAAAATGTTTCATACATTTTTATATTTTTAAAAAGGATAATCTCAATAAAGAATAAACAGAATTCTCATTTGAAATTGTCACCAAGACAAACATTATTTAATTAGTCTAGGACACAAAAATCACTGTGACTTGTAATCGTAAGTCCGCCAGTCAAATAAACAGTGCCGAAACTTACAATAATCGTGTTCCTTTTTTTTCCATTTTAAAAAAAAAAATTAAAAAATTTTTCTTTTTACTTGTGTTTGTCTTTTTCCATTTGCAAATTTTGAATGATTGAATTGGTAGTAGTGTTAGTGAATACAAAAATTAAAATAAAGTTTCATTTTAAATTCTATAAATGGCAATAACTTGAAAAAAAAAAGTAAAAACATTCACTGTTTCAACAAAAAAAAGGATATGTTTTTTTTTTTAAACTTTTTTTTTAATACATCCTTATAAAAATGAAAATATTAATTAAAACTTTTAATGATCTGACACATCATAAATATTCTTTTGCTACTTTATGCACAAAAAGTCGACCCCAAAACTGCTTAGACTATTCTTATGTGACCAAGTGAAAATACAATAACTTTTGGCATCTTTATGTTATCATTTGCCAACACCTCACTCAAATTAATTTTTTTATTTATGATCAGCAATATAAAAATAACAATCATGAAGCTTGCTTTTTCCATAGCAGCCAAATTTCTTTAATAAATAATTTAATTCACACATTATATCACTACATACAACTTTTAAAAAATCCCCACAAAAACACATAACCCCAGGTGCTGACTGTGAGACAGAGTTGGATGCCTGCGCCAGTGGGCCATGTTCTGTAGGACAGATGTGTACAGACCTGACAGCAGCAGAACAGGGCAATGAAACTGATGGATACGTGTGTGGTCCTTGTCCCATTGGCTTCACTGATTATATGGGCAAGTGTGTCGGTAAGTTCTGTTACAGTATTGTGTAGGTAAGTTCTGTTTGTTACAGTATGTGTGTAGGTAAGTTCTGTTTGTTACAGTAAGTGTGTAGGTAAGTTCTGTTTGTTACAGTAAGTGTGTGGGTAAGTTCTGTTTGTTACAGTATTTGTGTAGGTAAACTCTGTTGGTTACAGTAAGTGTGTGGGTAAGTTCTGTTTATTACAGTGTGTTTGTAGGTAAGTTCTGTTTATTACTGTGGGTAGGTAAGTTCTGTTTATTACAGTGTGTGTGTGGGTAAGTTCTGTTTATTACAGTGTGTTTGTAGGTAAGTTCTGTTTATTACAGTGATTTTGTAAGTTCTGTTTATTACAGTGTGTTTGTAGGTATGTTCTGTTTATTACAGTGTGTTTGTAAGTTCTGTTTATTATAGTGTGTAGGTAAGTTCTGTTTATTACAGTGTGTTTTAGGTAAGTTTTGTTTATTACAGTGTGTTTTAAGTTCTTATTTTTTACTGTGTGTTGGTAAGTTCTGTTTATTACAATGGGTAAGTAAGTTGTGTTAATTACAGTGTGTTTGTAGGTAAGTTCTGTTTATTACAGTGTTGTGTAGGTAAGCTCTGTTTATTACAGTGTGTGTGTAGGTAAGTTTTGTTTATTACAGTGTGTTTGTAGGTAAGTTCTGTTTATTACAGTGTGTGTGTAAGTTCTGTTTATTACATTGTGTTGGTAAGTTCTGTTTATTACAGTGTGTGTAGGTAAGTTCTGTTTATTACAGTGTGTGTAGAGGTAAGTTCTGTTTATTACAGTGTGTAGGTAAGTTCTGTTTATTACTGTGTGTGTGTTGGTAAGTTCTGTTTATTACAGTGTGTTTGTATGTAAGTTCTGTTTATTACAGTGTGTTTGTAGGTAAGTTCTGTTTATTACAGTGTGTTTTTAAGTTCTGTTTATTACAGTGTGTTTGTAAGTTCTGTTTATTATAGTGTGAAGGTAAGTTCTGTTTATTACAGTGTGTTTTTAGGTAAGTTCTGTTTATTACAGTGTGTTTTAAGTTCTTTTTATTACTGTGTGTTGGTAAGTTCTGTTTATTACAATGGGTAAGTAAGTTGTGTTTATTACAGTGTGTTTGTAGGTAAGTTCTGTTTATTACAGTGTTGTGTAGGTAAGCTCTGTTTATTACAGTGTGTGTGTAGGTAAGTTTTGTTTATTACAGTGTGTTTGTA
>MUZC01000021.1:794022-818771 GCA_002072015.1 Radix auricularia
TGAGGTAAGTTCTATTTATTACAGTGTGTAGGTAAGTTCTGTTTATTACTGTGTGTGTGTTGGTAAGTTCCGTTTATTACAGTGTGTTTGTATGTAAGTTCTGTTTATTACAGTGTGTGTTAAGGTAAGTTCTGTTTATTACAGTGTGTTTGTAAGTTCTGTTTATTTCAGTGTGTTTGTATGTAAGTTCTGTTTATTACAGTGTATTTGCAAGTTCTGTTTAATACAGTGTTTTTGTATGTAAGTTCTGTTTATTACAGTGTTGTGTAGGTAAGCTCTGTTTATTACAGTGTGTGTGTAGGTAAGTTTTGTTTATTACAGTGTGTTTGTAGGTAAGTTCTGTTTATTACAGTGTGTTTGTAAGTTATGTTTATTACAGTGTGTGTGTTGGTAAGTTCTTTTTGTTACAGTGTGTGTGTAAGTTCTGTTTATTACATTGTGTTGGTAAGTTCTGTTTATTACAGTGTGTGTAGGTAAGTTCTGTTTTGTTACAGTGTGTGCTGAGGTAAGTTCTATTTATTACAGTGTGTAGGTAAGTTCTGTTTATTACTGTGTGTGTGTTGGTAAGTTCCGTTTATTACAGTGTGTTTGTATGTAAGTTCTGTTTATTACAGTGTGTGTTAAGGTAATTTTTTTTTATTACAGTGTGTTTGTAAATTCTGTTTATTTCAGTGTGTTTGTATGTAAGTTCTGTTTATTACAGTGTATTTGTATGTAAGTTCTGTTTATTACAGTGTGTTTGTATGTTAGTTCTGTTTATTACAATGTGTTTATGTAAGTTCTGTTTATTACAGTGTGTTTGTATGTAAGTTCTGTTTATTACAGTGTGTTTGTAGGTAAGTTCTGTTTATTACAGTGTGTTTGAATGTAAGTTCTGTTTATTACAGTGTGTGGGTTTGTAAGTTCTGTTTATTACAGTGTATTTGTATGTTTGTTCTGATTATTACAGTGTGTGTGTATGTACGTTCTGTTTATTTCAGTGTGTTTATGTAAGTTCTGTTTTTTACAGTGTGTGTGTCGGTAATTTATGTTTAATACAGTGTGTGTGTAGGTAAGTTCTGTTTATTACAGTGTTTGTGTATGTAAGTTCTGTATATTACAGTGTGTGTATGTAAGTTCTTTTTTATTACAGTATGTGTGTAGGTAAGTTCTGTTTATTACAGTGTGTGTGTAAGTTCTGTTTATTACAGTGTGTAGGTAAGTTTTGTTCATTACTGTGTGTGTGTGTAGATAAGTTCTGTTTCTAACAGTGTGTAGGTATATTTGCTTTAAAATTTGTTTAAAGAAATTGTAAGTAATTTAGAATAAAGTTTGCTTTGCTTTGTTCTAAAACCAATATTTTTGACTATCGCTAAAAAAGAAAAATTTAAAATACTTGAGGAGTTTAATGTTCTAGCTTGAAGGTTAAAGGTTAAAGGTTTAAAAGATAGTAACTTGTCACAGTGAAAGTTGTTTTTTTTTTTCATACTGATTTCTAGCATTGTAATATTGATGATGTCCCTCTTCGCATTCGACTCAAGAGGCAAGTTGAGAGTAGTTTAGGTATACATACTAAAATGGAATGCATTCATAAAATTCTATGTTTATTCCAACAGATATAGATGAGTGTTCAAGCAATAACAACTCTTGTCAACATATCTGCACCAACACTGAGGGCTCCTATACGTGCAGCTGTATAAAAGGTTTTAGACCTGATATCGACAGCAGTAAAGCCTGTGCAGGTAAAAAACTACTATTTTTTGTACAATTAAAATATGCTATGTTATGATATGGCATCCGTCCGACCTGAAGGAGAGATGGCGTTGACTCCTGCTCCTCTTCGACTCCACCTTTCATAACGGATATAGAAAAAAGGATGCCATGATAGCCTAGGCAATGCTTTGAAGAAAGCCAGCTTTTGCCCAGGCAGCAGACACTCTCTATCCACACAGATGGTGATACCTGGGGAACAGCTTAGCTGATACAACAAGATGCCATCTGCATTGCAGGAGTTGCCAGAGATATAGCGCTTTCGGAATAATAATACCTCAGAGACTCAGTCTCCTGATTCTCTGTTAAGGTTTACTCCCTTAGTATCTTCCTGAACAGGAGACAGCGGAGGTTTGATATTGGAGTTTCCCTCTCCTAGATGAGCTACCTATAAAAGATTTACGAGCCCCATCTGCCCAAATCTGCTGGTTGTTGAGGAATTCACGCTGGCTGTGACTGTTACGATAGTGGTTGTAGATGTTCATGATAACGATTTTGATGTCGACCGACAACACACTGATGTTCAACCTGATTGACATTAACTGGGACATTCTCTCTGAAGAGAGTGTTTCTCGTGTGGGAGATGGTGGGGCCAGTTTGGTTCACGTCCTTCAGGAGCTCCACGCTGACAAGTCTAGGGCGAATGAGGAAATCAAGGTTTTCAAGGATTTGTTCAACGAATTGAATTCTTTCTATGCCCGACTAGTGCTGTATTTTGTTTCTACTTGGCATTTTGTTGCTGTATTAGTCCAGAAATTAAAATCTAACAACGCCATCTCATGTAAAAATGAAAAATTAGCCTCTGCTAAACAAAGTCCAACTCCGGGTCTTCTCAAATAACTTGAAACCAGGTCTGGCTCCCTACAATTGAGTTGAATCCATTCTAGACCTGAGTATCAACCATTTTCTCCAGATTTTCTAATCTACTTTTATCTTTTTTTTTTTGGTGATTCTATCGAAAGTAAAGCCTGTAGAGGTACACTAGTCATTCTTAGTACAATTAAAATATTTGCTCTTTATACTTATATCTTTGTTTCGGATTCTAAATGTCATTATTATTTTTGTTTTCTCATGTAAGATATCAACGAATGTGAAGAACAAACAGCCCAATGCACACACAGATGCAGTAATACAGATGGTGGCTATAACTGTTCCTGTTTTGAAGGCTATATTCTAAATTCTAATCAATTCTCTTGTGACCGGGCAGGTAAATTTCTATGTTCAAAAACATTTTTGAATGACACTAATTTTTAGTGTTCAAAATACTTTGAGTTATATAAGCTACAATCTGATTTTTTTTTTACACATATGAAAATAATCACAATGATGATCTCCTCACAAGATTTTTGACATATATAATAATTCTTAGATTTATGTTAAGTAATCTCGGAAAACGCCCTTTTAAAAACATGATATGTTCTATCTAATGAATTTTTCAAAATCTTTTGCATAATTTGACAATTCAAGTTTTTAATGCAATCGTCGTGAACCTCGTTTTACATTTTAAAAATTCATTTTTATAATCTCTAGATATCTTTACTTTACTTTGTTTTTTATTATTTTTTAATTCATTATTATGAATATTTCTGTAGAGCAGTGTTTCTCAATCTGTGCGTCGTGACACATTAGTGTGTCGTCAGAGATTTCCAGGTGTGTCGGGATATTTAGTAAAAATATATAAAATTGCTAGGTTTCTGAGCTCTGAAATTATGAAATTTTAAAAATAAAGCAAAACAAAATGTTTGTTAAATAAATCAACTACGAAATCAGTAATCACGTGTGTTTTGCGTGGGGCAGGACTTCAGATTTGGTTGGCGTCTTTTGTCATTCTTTCTAGTGGTGTAGTTGGCTTGAAATTGGCATCACTGGACATCAAGGAATTTGCTCAGCTGATCAATCCGTTTGCAGTCAGTGAAGAAGTCAATTTGACGACCGAAGGGGAAGACCTGCTGATATGAATTATGACATAACAAATTCTATCCAAAAAACGTTCACCAAAACGGCTTTAGAAGAATTCTGGCTTGCAATCATGAAAGTCTATCCTTTAGTTATTTTCAAATCAGTTACCATTTTCATCTTCTTATTTCTGTGAATTTGGCTTCTCGGCATTAACTGAAATCAATACCAAAAAACAAGAGAGACTTCTTACAGTTGATCATGGGTTATGCCTTGCTTGTCAACTTGGGAGCCCCGATGGAATATGATGTGTTCCATTAAGCAGGCACATCCATCACAGTGATAAATCACAGTAATATACATTACAGTAATATGTAAAAAATGTTATCTTTTTAATAAAATAAGTTTTTTTTAAATTTTGTGTGTCGAGAAATTCTCCAATATTCTTAGTGTGTTGTTAGCCAAAAAGTTTGAGAAACACTGCTGTAGAGATTAAAAATGTTACCAACAATTCTGATGTAATGTTGAGCTTGAATAAAAATAATATATATATATAGAAAGCTCCCACCTGTAGATGTTGCCACAAATTATCTGTCTAATCACAGACCCAAGTTGTGGCTTGTATGCAAGCACCGAGTTCACCATGCTTCTCCCCACAATAACTGACATACAATAGTGTGCAAACCAATATCTGGACTTAAAACCTTCATAGGCGAATTATTTTTTTTTATTGATTACATCATTAATATATGTAAGTGTAAGTCCATGACATTTTCCAGGGAAAAAATTATACAGTTATTTTTTGTGTTAATGAGACCTGAATGATTCTTATCTGTAATTATGACTTTGTATCAAGTTTTTTTTAAAGCTTTCTCTGTTTTATAATTATCTGATGCTGGCATTGGAGGGGGTTGGTATTGGATTGGTAGAAGTATCATTTATCATTTTAAAACTAAGGAGACTCTATAAGTCTGTTAAAAATTTAAAATGTTGGTGTGGCTTATTCGGAAATAAATTTGAGATTCATTTTAACAGAATCTTAATCTTAAACTGCTATCAATGCTCCCATTTAAAATAAATGCTGTGTAACTGTACAATAATTAAGTGAGAAATAAATTATAAAAGTTAGTTGTATTATTTTTTTTTAAAAAGATAAATTAAGATAAATTGAAATTTTGTGAAGTTTATTATTCTATTGTTTTTCTCTTTAAGAATTTGTATTTGATTTATTCAAATTAGGCATTTAAATGAAAGTTCATGAATGAATATAACTAATTAATTATTAAAAGCATCTTCATAATATTACGCTGTATAAAATTTTTAATTTTTACAATTTCACATTCATTTAAAATAAAATATTATATTTTAGGAGGCAGTTGTTCTCAATGCCAGCAAAGCTGTATTTTCAACACTACCAATAATTCAACAACTTGTTTGTGCAATAAAGGATATTTTCCTGATCCAAAGAAGAGTGCTGAATGCCTAGGTAAGTTCAGTATTTTTGGGCTTACAAATGTTATGTTTACATCCATAATCTTTTAAACCTCCCTTTTAAAGAACTTATCTTGCAAGTCAAGAGTCTATCACATCCAGAGTAGCTTTTGTGTGAGCCAGTCATACCAACAAAAGCTTCAGAGTCCTAAAACTTATTTTGACTCCTGAAATTTCCAGGATTGTCTGGTCACTCAAAAGATCAGTGCTGTCCCCTTACTTGTTTTTAAGGGATCTCTTAGAAATATTCAGTTAGTCTTTGATGAGGAGATTTATACATGAATTAATTTTATTTATTGATAAATATAAATTTTTTAAAGATTTTGTCCTTTGTGCTCAATTTTCTTCTCACATCCTTGTACTGATCCGAAAGTGGTTTATGCCGATATCATTGATACCGGTACTCTCATAGAACCAATATTGTTGTATATTCATCATTTAGCTAAGTCAAGCTGATTTTCTAAATAATTCCTGAGATTTAGAAATGGTTCATATGTTGTAATTTGAGATAGAAAAAAAAATACAAATCATTATCTATGATGTCAAAATAAGTTAGTTGGCCAAAGTAAGTTTTGTTTGAGCAGAGGATTCTGGATGAGATGTTTTTATTTTCATACTAACTAAAACTTCTCATGTATTTCCTCCTCAGATGTAGATGAGTGTAATATTCCCAACAAGCCATGCAGTCAGGGTTGTAACAATACTGTGGGAAACTTTCAATGTTACTGTTATGTTGGCTATTCATTGCAATCAGATATGGTCTCGTGCAAAGGTATGCTAGAGAGTATCCTTTTTAATTAAACCTCAATTTAGGGTGAGATTTTTCATTGGTCATGAGAGCATATTTAACTAAAATCTAAGTATCCACATTCAAATGAAGTATCGTTCATTGATAAATTTCATAACAGTTAGTTGATTATTCCATTTTTCTTAAAAATATATATTGAGTAATCAAAGTCTTTCTATGGATTCATTTATTCAAACATTTATTGTGCATTACTTTAATATATATTTTGAAATACTGAAAAACAAATTTGGAATTTTAAAGTGAGAGTATGAGTATGTTTCATAACCTTACTGTTAATTTCTGATATACTGAATGGGATATTAAATAGCCTCAATACGATGCATAATTTCAATTACACGATTCACTTCCAATGATTAATATAAATTTAATAAATCTCTATATGTAATATCTTGTCATCAAGCTCCTATGTTGCTACTACTACTCTACATAATCAGCAATAAGTCACATGTCATTTACAAGAACATGATCTGTCCACGCAGGGTGCTAAATCTAGTAGAAATATCATTATAGAATAAATTGCCATGAACTACTGATAATAGACTTGGATGTTTTCTCATTTTGATATCTGTCGGCTTATAATTAGTTCCCAGGGTTAAATATGATTATACATTATGCTACCATCAGTTTGTGAGTTTCCTTACTACGGAGAGAACTGCAAGAAAACCTGTGACTGCAATGGTCATGGGACCTGTAACACAGTGAAGGGATGTGTTTGTGATGATAACTGGACAGGGGTCAACTGTGACATTGATGTTGATGAATGTGACAAACCCAGTGCCTGTGCTGAAGGCCAAGTTTGTAAAAATAAGATTGGATCATTCTCATGTGATTGTCCTGATGGTTATGTCTTGGATGGCACAATATGCAAAGGTTTGTGTTACCAAATAAATGGAATTTCCGCTTTTAGAAAGTATGTTGTTACATTTATCTCTGTGCTAAATAATACTATCAAAATTTTCTATTAAATTTAATGCACATATTATAATTTTAAATTTTGTTTTTAATGGTCTATGTAAAATTTCTTTTATTTAAAAAAAGTCTATGATCTTAAGCTATTTGTCAGACAAGGTAAATGAGATTTGAAGCCTTTTGAATTTGATTTAAGTTTGCATTTAAAGAAAGATAAGTCGTAGAAATTTTAAAAGGTTTCTACTGAAAAAATACTTAGATAAGTTGATAAAATATGAAAAAAATTATTGGAATGAAAGAATTACTTGTTAAGCTTAAAGTGAAAGTTTCATATAACGAACTCACATGCTTTTATAAAACATTCTTAATTATTTCAATCAAACATTTAATGTATGAATCTAACCCATTTTTACACTATAAATAGAATTTTTTACAAACTTTTAGAAAAACTATTGGCAAAAGGCACCCAAACAAAGCAAAAAGCTCAAAAACAGGAAAGCATTTTTAGGAGATTGTAATTAAAAAAACCATACTACAGAAAAAAAAAAAGTTGAATGAAATGCTTAGTGATATTCTTCAATTATGTAAATATTAGATATCGATGAGTGCTCAAGTCTTCAGATTAATGGGACATGTAACTTACAAAAAGAGACTTGTATCAACACTATTGGTGGTTACAGTTGTGAGTGTAAGCCAGGATATGCTTGGATGAATGAATCTACCTGTCAAGGTTAGCATTGCTATTAAAATATTATCTTAAAATATTCAACACATTTAAAAGGGCATTAATCAGACCCATTAAGTTATTAGATTGTGAAATATCTTTTAAATAAGGAAAACTGGTTGCAGTGTTAGAAAGCATGTATGTGAACAATAAATTAGTAAGTTATTTTAGATATTAAAGAAAAAAGATGCAAAAGATTAGCAACTAAAAAACTAAATATTATATTAGTTGAAAAAGAAAACTGAAAATATATGTATCACTAAGAAACTATGTTTCATTGAATGTAAATTCCTAAACATCATGTGGCTAAGATATTTTTTCCTCTCCAGACATAGATGAGTGCAGATTGAAAATAGACAAATGTCAACAATTATGTCATAATTTTGATGGTGGCTACAGCTGCAACTGTGAAGCTGGATATATCCTTGATGACAAGAGGCAAAATTGTATAAAGGGTAATGCCAATAATGCAAATAACATAATTAATTTAAAGCACATTTTTTAGAATTTTGAAAAAATATGAAACAAATAATGTGAGATATTTGTATTCAAAATTTATCCTTATCCTTAGATTACTCCTTGTAGAAATTGTGGATTTAAATAAGAAATATTTTTATGTAATTGTATAACACAAAAAAAATTATAAGAGAATTTTCAAAACTTACAAAAATAACACCATTAGAAAAATCAAAAAACCTTGAAACACTTTTGGATAGAAGAACCAAGAGTTAAATAGTAATAATACATAAAACAATGACATCTCAGATAGACATAAGAATAAAAACACTTTTCTTATTTTGTATGCTAGAACAAACATATACAAATTCTTGTTCTTCCCGTCCGGACTTTGGGCATGGACATGGAATGGGTTGCCTGAAAAAACAAGGAAAACCAACACTTTATCAACATTAAAAACTCAAATAAGAACACAGGACTTGACACAAACCATAAATAAGAGTAGAACGCAATAATCTTCTGTATAGAACTTGGGTCTGTAACAGATAAGATAAGATAAAATCCTGCTTTGTTTGCCAACAGGCCATCATTTTAAAGACACAAAATATTATGTAGAGTAAAAATATATTTTTTTTTAAAATAACTTAACTTAATAATTTTAACAAATTCTTTTCTTCAGTGAAAGACCTTTGTGCAACATCCAAACTAAATTGTTCATTTGGATGTAGCTTGGATGATCTTAATAAGCCTGTCTGTATCTGTCCACGTGGATATATTACACTTCAAAATGAATATCAATCATGTAAAGGTTTGTACACTTTGTCATTTATAAATTTGGATTTATAAAATTGTAAAGAAAGCAAATTTTTGGACTTAAATTTCAAAATTTTACAATATCTGAAGCCTTACAATAAAAAAATTCAGTGACAAGCAAGATGGCATTACACAAGAATATCTAATAACCTTCAGAATTATATAATTTATATTAACTAAGTTATATATATTATTCATGTATTATATTTTGGTGGGGGCACGGTGGTATAGCGGTAGCGGGGATATAGAGAGAGTCACAGGTTCAAGCCTCAGTGTTAGCAAGGTTCTCAAGTTTTCCCAGCTTTCTATGGGTATATGACATCTGTTTGGGAATTAAATGCTAGACACACAATCACATGCTCAGAAGCCATGGCTCAATAAAACTTGTGAACACTACTTCACTTGCCCCCTTAAAGGCTATCATAGTCTGAAAAGTGAACTTTACAACTTTACTTTATTATATTTTAGTGAAAGAACAGCTGTAAGGTTTAGAGTTAAGTTGAGTGATAGCTCTTAGACTTTATTTCCATCTCTCTCTCTGTCTAAAGCCAGACAAAAGGCATTTCCCTTATTGATCTATCTTATTCTCAGCTTATGTGACAGCAAAAACATATTCATATAAATTATTATAAATGATCTTAGAGATAAATTTTTAAAAATTGATGAACAACTCTAATTTACAAGAGACATAGTTTCTTTTTTATTATTATTATTTATTTTTTATTTATTTTTTTTTTATTTTTTTTTTTTTTTTGCTGCTAGAGCAAACACTTAAAAATTGTTTAGACATTTAACATATGTTTTAAAACTACCCCAGAAAAAATGACAACACACGTTTGAATATGTATATATTTTATTTTTCAAAAAATGACCTTCAAAGCTGCATTTAAAATTCTAAAATATCTAAAACAAAAAATTATTATTAATACAAATAAAACTCCTGTCAAACTTTCTTTGCTTAAAGAATTTTAATAAATTTTAGACAAATTAATTTCTGCCTTTTCAAAAAATATGTAAAAAAAAAAATTATTATTATTTTAAAAACAGATATAGATGAATGTTCAACATCAGAGAATAACAGTTGTTCATTCAAACCTGGCTGTCAAAATACAGATGGCTCCTACACTTGTTCTTGTCCCAGTGGAGCCAAATTGGACAACGATGATAGACATTGTCTTGGTTTGTTTTCGCTCTTTTCAATTTTATTTTAAAATTAGTTAAATTGTGACTATTAAAATCTTTTTAAATTAAAAAGTACATTTATTATGATGCATAAAAATATTTTTTATAATATAAAATAAAAATTCATTATCAATGTTATTTTCAAAGAATGTTCTGGAAACACTTGGGGTGTGGGTTGTGCTAAGGAATGTGTGTGCGGTATTGGAGCTGAGAAATGTGACCCTGTGTCAGGTTGTGTATGTAAGCCTGGATTTACTGGTGAGTCTTTAATCATTCAATCCAGCACACATTGAAATATGTTTTGTTAATGATAAGTTTAAATGCACTTGTGACTTATGATGATTTTCATTTTGCAATAAATTATTAATTTTGTCTTTTTTTTTTTTTTTTTGCACTTATCCAATTTTTAACTTATATACATAATTTTATCTCTTGTTTTCAAATAAAAAAAAACTAATTTGGGGGCAGAAATCTCATTTGATTTGTTTTATTTAATTATATTTTGTTATATTTAGGAGAACTCTGCAACATTCAAATTAATGAATGCATTACTGGAAATGTTACCTGTAACATGAGAGAAATCTGTGTTCCTCGTGCCGGCTACTACATGTGTATTTGTCCGGCTGGCTATCATCATGATGTCAATTATAATTGTGTTGGTAGGATATATTATATTAATAATTTTACACTAAATCTTAATTATTAAATTTTATGTTCTCTCATTACAAGTTAATATAATTTTTTTGTAATATAGTATTTTTGTTTCAGATATCAATGAGTGTTCAGATATGAATGAATGTACCCAGTTATGTACAAATACAGAAGGATCATACAGCTGTTCCTGTTATGCTGGCTTTACTTACAATAGCACAAGTAACACATGTATTGGTGAGATAAACTTTTATCTTCAGTTTATAATTTTTCATTTTAATTTCTTTAATAATTTTTGTTTTGAGAAGGTTGGGAGTGTGTTTAAAATACAATCTTATTCTTCCTAATTTACATAATTGATTTACCTTACAGAAAAAAAAAGTAGGTATTTGCAGATGTTTGTATAATCTTTAGATCAATTAAATCAGAACAACGTAGTGAAATCTTACAAAAAGACTTATATGAATTACTAAAATGGAAGCCAAATTGGTTCATGTCTTTCCATACAGACAGGTGTCAACTGTTAAAGAGTAACATAGAAAAATAAAGAAATATAATGCCTATAATTTCATTTATGGAAAAAGAAATAATCCAAACTAAATATGCAAAGCACTTCAAAGTAAAAAAAAAATTTTAAAAAAAAAATAATAAAAAAAAGAAATTTTGTTATAGAAGGCTCATGTCATTAAAGTAGTTAAATGTTTTTAAAAAAAACCTTAAGCTTAACAAAGAGAAACTATTACAGATGTAATGAATATAAAACTAAAATCAACTTTATTTTGGTGAGACCTGTACTACAATATCATACTATGCATCTTCTGTATGGGACCCTTCCAACGAAGAAAATTTAGATAAATTAAAACAAATTCAAATAGAGGTTTAAAAAAAAAAAGATTTAAAAAAAACACATTTTTATAAGTGGACTAAAAAGAAGAAAATAAATTAAAACTTATAAGTTCAAGTACACTGATTTAATATTTCTAAAAATGTGGGGCGTGCGCTTATGAGGTTTTACATAAGCAGTTCACTCATTCCCTCACTTATACATCTCTGTTTTGCCTTCTAAATTATAAATCTTTAGTTTTTACGCCAAAAACCTATCTTTGTATTGTATTTCTAAATTAGTATGGGATTTTAAAGCACCGCCCCATGTTTTTAGTCATATTTAATCGAAGTAATTGAACGTATAAGTTTTAATTTATTTTCTCCTTTTTAATTAACTTATAAAAATGTTGTTTTTAAAACACTTTTTTACCCTCTATTTATTTTCTTCTTTTTAGTCCACTTATAAAGCGGGGTTATTTAAAATATTTTTTTTTACCTCAATTTTTTTTATACGAAACGCCTCATAAGAGCCCACCCAACGTTTTAATACCACAAAGATGTGGTCACATGGATGTCAACACAGCAGATGGCTACATATCCTATACAGAGATCAATTACGGTACATTTGATCGATCTGAAATTTTGAGACAATGCATTGTCATCCAAATTCTATCTGTGGTAAAATTTTGAGATCCCTATAATTATCGGAAGTGGTTAAATTTTACGTTGGAAAATTTGATATGTTGCGGACAGACAAACAGGAACGACAGCAAGTTAATAAAAATGTTGTAAAAAAAAAAGAACAACAAGATTCTTTACTGAAGAGTTTTCATAATTGAAAAGAGTAACACCATTAGTTAAATCATTAAGCTTAAAAATACTTGAGGATGGAAGAACTAAGAGTAAAGTAGTATTGACACATGTGGAAATTAAATCTAACTTGGAAAAACACCCCTCAGATAGACATTGGGCTACATAAAGTTTTCTTAACCTTTATGTAGGAACAAACACATACAAATTCTGGTTTTTCCTGTCTGGAATTCTGATGTGGAAAGGGTTGCCTGATGAAACCATGAAAAGCAGCACACTATTAACATTTCACATAATAATTATGCATAAGCCATTAATATACATAAGACGCATTAATCTTCTGTAAGAAAGAAGCATCTCTAATGTACAAAATAAATTTCAAATGACATAATTTAGATATAACAGTGCATACATGTACATAAGTTTATTATAATGTTAAAAGTGATAAGTGGCAAACTATTTAAGATCTAAGATCTAAGATTAGATATACAGACGCTCCTTCTATGCAGAAGATAATTGCGTCCACAGACCATGAGAGATGATCTGTTGGCAAGTGATGCAGCGGTCACAGGCCACGGCTATAGGGTCTCCACGCATTACCCCAGCCGCCTAACTATTGTCTAGTTAGGTACCCATTCGGAGCTGGGTGACTCGGGGACTCCTCAGGCCCAGAGAACAAATCCTCACTTTCGTGTGGATTCGAACTCGTGACCATCAGTATGACAGTCGAGAGCGCTACCTCTCGACCACCACGTCCCACAAATTTATTATTTTTATTTATATTTAAAGTAACCATATTCTTAACGTTCTTCTCATGACAAGACATGAATGAATGTAAACTTGGAACACATCAGTGTGATGGTACATGTATCAACACAGAAGGTAGCTACCGATGCCGTTGTCCTTCTGGACTTTATCTACAACAAGATGGTGTTTCTTGTTCAGGTTAGAGTTATTAAAGTATAATTACTATAATAATATTTGACATAAAGCAGTTGCGCATATATTAATCTAAATGTATATAATTCTTCATTGTCTTTTGCTCATTCTATCATACAATAATTACTTTAATACAATAATTTCAAATTACCAGAGACATATTCTTGGTTAATTCCTTAAAAATTTTGATGAGATAATATTTAAAAATATATATATAAACCATAGAATAAATCTTTTAAATACTTCTACAGAAACTTCTTTTAAAGTTATGCATGAAAGTAAATTTAATGATGCACTGAAATTTCTTAAAATTCACTTTGTTATCACTGATTGTTGTTATCCCAGCTGATAAACCTTGTGCTGCTACTTCTGTCTGTACTGAGAAATGTGCCAACATCCATGGCAGTGACACATGTTTTTGTGAGAAAGGAAAGATCCTTGCAAAGGACAACGTTACATGTGATGGTAAATTACATAAATACTAGTGTATTACCCTTAAAAAATAACTTAAATTTTCAAAATAAATAAATTTCAACTGAAAACTATTAATTTTGAAAAAATACACATCAGAATAAAATGAATTATGTAATACAGAACTTTTATTTATTTAATTTATTTTACTTTTATTTATTTATTTCCATATTGAAAAATTTTATGCTGATGTGTGAAAGGAGTTATTTTTGGTGCAGTCATTTTTCGTCAAGGCTTTTTCTTTTTTTAGCGGTGCAGTTCTTTCTAAAATTAGTAGTGTTACGAACAGTTGGACAGATTGGACATCCATAGAAAGTTATGCATAATTATGTTTCCCAGTTTTAATAATTCAATTATAACAATGTTATTAAAATAATTTCTATTTATATGTTTTTACCATGAAATTGTATTATTATTCTTTATTTTATTAAGATAATATATAGGCCTGCGAAAATTACCGATTAATTTCTCGATTAATTGGTAATTTTCTTTATCTATTAAAATTATTTTAATCGATAAAATAGCTATTAAAATAAAAGAAAATGTTATAATTTTTTTCTCAATTTTTTTAAAAAATAATTAATTATAATTACATGTATTAATATTTAATAATAGTGTTTTTTTATTTTTACGTACAAATGTCTTCATTTAAAATGGAGTTTTCGAAAGTGTAGACCTTAAAATAACCTGTTTTATAAGGACAGTGAAATAAAAAAAAAACATTGCTTTTAATTAATCAACGGTAACAAAATTAAAATTCTTTGACATTATATTAAACTACTTATATTTAAACATGTCTCCTAACAATATTATATCTTAAATTTGAATCAAATTCAATACTTAAGTTATAGGCAATTTTTTGTAAAAATGCCATAAAAGGGCACACAATGTGAAAGAAAACAACGCAGTGAAAATAGTGATCATGAGGCCTTAGAAAAAAATAAATCATAACTTGGGATAAAAATATGATCTGTATGTTTTTTTTTATCATGATACAAATTCTATACAGCTTTATATTTCTATATTTTTAAAATTAATTTGAAATTTTCATCCGGGCTTAAACTTTAATATGTTAATTAAATTTTTTTATTGGTAACTATATTTTAAAAATAACTCAATAAAGAAAAATTAATTGCTTGTTTTTATTACTTCCCTTGAAATTTTCATTTCAAAGACATCATACATCTTTATTTTTAGCTTTAACAAAATTATCTATTAATTTTTCAAAAGTTAACGATTAAATTTAATTTAATCGATAATAGCCCTAATAATATATAATTGTAGAGGCACATATATTTATTATTACACCATCTTGAAAGATTATCATTATTTTTAAGTTTTAAAAATAAAATGTTATATATATTGGTGTAATATAAATCTATTTTCTTTGTCTTCAGATTTAGATTTGTGTGAGTTCAGCCCATGTACTGATGGGTGTATAGAAACTAAACGGAACACATCTTTGAAATGTTTATGTAACAGTGGTCGATACTTGGCTGCTGATGGAATCACATGTACAGGTAGAGTTTGAATATAAAACAACAGGGGTCTCAGAAGTAACAGATAAAAATAGCAAAATCAAGTATAAGGGCTGTTATATATTATTTTTAATATAATCGTTAACTTTTGAAAAATTATCAATTAATTAATCAATAATTTTGATTAAAGATAAAAATAAAGATGTATGACGTCATTAAACTGACATTTTCAATGGAAGTAGCAAAAACAGGCAATTAATATTTTTTAGTTTATTAAGTTATATTCCCTGTCTTAAAGACATTTTAACAAATAACAATATTCTAAACAAAATTTTGGTTTTTTTTTAAAGTTACACCAAAAAATGAAATCAAAGTTATGCATACGATGGAAAAAACTGCATACTAACAGTGGAAAATATTGCTAAGTCTCATTTGTCAAATGTTTTTTCAAGGCATGTTACATTAAGATCTAAGGAGTTGTGAAAAAATTATCTCTGAAAACTTATTACAATTATAATTATTATTATTTAAAAATATTTTTAAAAAGAATCAGGATTTGTAATTAACATATTACAAGTTTTAGTTTAATTTGATATTTAAGTATAAAAATAAATTTAAAAATCAGTATAAAATTTTAAAACACAGCAATAAAAATCATTTAAACAATGCTTTAAAGTTTAGGTACTTGGATGAAAATTTTAAATAAATTTTTAAAATATAAAAGTGATACAGCTGTAATAAAATTGTTTGGGAATTAAAAAAAACATAAAGATCATCATTTCATCCCAAGTGGTTCAAAAGTTATGAATTATTTTCTACGACCTCATAATCACTTTTTTCACTATGTTGTTTTCCTTCACATTTTGTGCCCATTTAGGGCATTTTAAAAAATATTTAAATATAAGTAGCTCAATATAATGTCAGCGAATTTTAGTTTTATTATTGTTAATTAAGTTAAAGCAATTTTTATTTTGTTAATATAACTTTTCTTATTATTAAAAAAGCAATTTATTTTAAATTTACACTTTAAAAATCTTTTTTTTTAAAGGAGAGGTTTGTACATAAAAAAAAAAAAAAAAAATATGATTAATTATTAATAAATAATTATTCATTAATAAATTAAAATTGTAAAAATAACATTTTCTTTAATTTTAATTGCTATTTTATCTTTTTAAATAATTTTAATTGATTTTAAAATTTTACCGATTAATTGAGAAATTAATCGTTAATTTGAGCAGCTCTATTATGAACAAATTTAGAAAATGTTTTTACTAATGGTATTAATATCCTCACACAATGCTGATCATTCTTAGCATGCCTTGCTCTTATTAGAAGGCCAAGTATGTCTAAACTTGTTATCAATTGAAATGTTTACTCATGTTTCTTTAGATACAAGAAACCTACAATTTATATACCAAAAGATATTTAATTTTTAACATGATGAAACAATTTCAGATTGCGTTGTTGGCAAATTTGGAGTAAACTGCATCAAAAGTTGTTCCTGTGAAATGTCCAACACCAGATTATGTGGAAAAGTTGATGGAACTTGTGCTTGTAAAATTGGATGGAAGGGAGAAAACTGTACAGAAGATGTCAATGAATGTGATAATAACTCTGGATCATGCAAAGAAAATTCTTACTGTTTCAATACAATTGGCTCTTTTTACTGTGTTTGTAATAATGGTTTTGTTGAAAAGGACAATATCTGTGCTGGTAAAAAGAATATCCATTCATTTTTCTTAATTAAATTTTTTAAAATTAAATACAAGCTTCAAAATTTACCTTCTTGAAAATTAAATGAAAATGCTTCTGGTTAATATAATTTTACAACTATAGTAAGTATTTAAATTAAAATAAAACTAGACAGAAGACAACATCACACTCCCAATCTTCTGAAACAAACACAACATTGCACATACAGGTCAAAGCAAAAAGTCAAAAAGGTATAATCCTAAATGATGTAACTAGATTAAGCAAAGCCAAGGCATTTCACGTATCTGTAAAACAAATTTGGATTTAACATTGATGTGACCGCAAAAAAAAATTACATGCTTTTTTAAGAAATAAACAAATAAATATAATCTTGAAAAACACAATCCTAAATCCAAAGTAATCTAATATTAGTTGCAAGCTTAGAACCTCTCCAATGTAAGACCCAACATCAAATAATATTAATATAGATTTTAAAGAAAATGGTACTGTATTGGACTTTTATAATCTTCTTATTTTAATTGTATAACTAAGGATATAATCATAGAATTCCATTTTCAAACATTAATTTTGGAATAAATCAAAAACAAAAAATAACACATGGGAAAAAATATTTTTAAAATCATCCAAAAGACAATAAAAATTTTAAACAAATAATATGCCATTTTATTCTTACTAAAATACTTGAAACACAATATGTTTATGTAGAAATAATTGAATTGTTTCAGAATGTGATAGCAATCACTATGGACAAGCTTGTGCATCACAATGTTCTTGTGGAGAACATTTCAAATGTAGTCCCACAAATGGAACATGTTCCTGTCAACCTGGTTGGAAGGGGGACAACTGTAACATTGATATTGATGAATGTGATGTAGAACTTCACAACTGTAATTCAACTACTCATCAAGTTTGTGAAAACAATGCTGGAGGATATCAGTGTGCATGTAACAATGGCTACACAAAATCTTGCAGTACTTGTAAATGTAAAGGTAAAATATTTCATTGCGAATTAATTAACATAAGCAGCATACCTTTCTGAATTTAAGTCAAGTTAAGTTTTATAATTTTTTCTTATTTTAGGTATAGAGATTTTTTATAGGCATTTTTTTAAAATGATTTATCTGTGAAAAACATAATATTAAATTAAATATATTATAACATTTTATTAGCATCTAATTCATTTAATTATTTATTGATATATTTCAATGGAAAGTTAGAGTAAATAGATTTCATAACAAGTGGCTAAAAATACTCCTTTTAAAAATTTTTCTAATTATTCAATTTTAAAAAAGTAAATTTTAAAGCTAAGAATGGAATAAACTTAAGATAATTTAAGAATTAATATTTAAGAATCTTTCCTTTTTATTTGTCTAATATAAATTTAATTATTTTTCATCTGGACAACAGAAATACAAGGGACACACACAATTTCAACAACAATTTCTTTGGATTATAACTCATCAGGCTTTGATTTCACTTACAAAAAGTCACACTTTTACAAAAAGCTTAAAGAATCTGTACAAAAAGGGGTAATATAGATAATGCATTTTGTAAATGTTTGTTTATAATTAATGGAAAAGATAAAATAGTTTACATTAAGAATAGTGTTTATAACAATCAACTTACAAGCTAAAAACATCCATAGAATTAATTATTTAAAATTATTAAATATTGTGTAAAAAGGTAGTGTATCATTTAGAGCAATATTAAACTATAAATTTTTATATTATAAAAAAAGCAACTAACTGATATGTTTAAATTAAAATTTTGATAATGGCACTTTTAAAATCCAAGCACCTTAATAAAAAATAAAATAAAATAAAAAATAAAAAAAGCGCCTTAATGATCTTGTAATGAAGAGTAAACTAAACTAAGCTCATCAGTTAAAGTTTTTGTAAATATTTTGTTATTAGATTTTAAAAATAGATACTTTTTAAATATTCATATGTTTAATCATTAACATCAAAAAGCTAAATAATCTTTTTTTTGTACTGTTTTTACCAGTGTGAAAATATTCTACTAAAACTCAATTTATTTGATGTCAAAACTTTTCCTTAGCCACATGTCACAAAGTATGTTTAATAAAATAAAGAAAATAAGACCCTTTTATTATTTTAATTTTTTCCTTAGTTGTTTGAGACTCTAAAAGGACTTGAAAGCTCAATTATGTCCATGACTATTTTCAATCTAAGGTAAATATTCTTCTTCCACAACTATTCTAACTATGCACGTGAAAATGAATACGGGAAGAATTTTATATTATTTATTTATTTAATGTATACATATATAATAGCACTATTCTGCTTAAGAAAAATTTCTGAAAATTTCACAAAAGGCTCAGATGGAGTGAGATCAGCTCACCTCATCACCTGTTCTCTCAAGTAGGTTTTCTGGACAAATAAAATAATAATGTCTTTCGGCATAGTTTCAGTGTTAACCTGGTCATGTGGGTGAAGAGACTGTTAAAATTTAATCTATTTTAATAATTCATTATATGTCTAAAGATAATTTTTCATTGAAAGTTGAACATTATGAAATACACAATAATTATAAAAAGGGTTTTTCTCTTGTTATATAAAAACCAAAATTTGATTATAAATTAAAATTTTCCTTTTTTTTTTTAAAAAAGTTTTATTTTGCATCTGTGTATCTCCACAGGCAAGGCAGTCTTATTTTTGAAAGTGATATTACCATGGCAACTAATAATAACACAGACCAGTATAGTGAAATAAAGTTAGCCACAATATTTGTGGAAATAATGCGAAGTAGACTGACCATAACAATAGACAAGATAGCTGTACTCATGTTGCGATTAACACTCAGAGACACAGAAAGTGAGCTTTTATTTACAATTTTCTAAAAAAAAAATTATTTCATAGACAAAAATTATAAGTACAATGCATATGAGTTATATTATAATGAAATGCCTTACTGGTTAAACTACAAAGGAAAAAAGTTATTAAAATGAATTTTCATTCAAATAAATGTTAATAATTGATAAAAATTTTAAATATTTTCTTTTTAAATCATAAAAATCCATTTTTATATAACTCCTAACCAAACAGTTCTCCCGACTGACACACCATGCGACATAAGGAATAAAATTAATCCATGTTCACCTCCTGACTTTTGTGAAGTACAAGGGGAGGAAACTGTGTGTAGGTTAGTAGACAGGTTGTTGTAATATTCATTGTATTTAAATGTAATAAAATTATCAATTTACTTTTTTGTTTTAAAAGGTCAAACTATGAAACAACTCATATTTATTATTTTATATTATTTATTTCAGGAATAAAGTTGACAATGGAGGTATGTTATTAATTAAACAAAAGAATCATCAATTTTTATCTGAAAAAATTAATTTTTCCTTAAAAAGAGGGTTTGTTCAAAGTCCAGCCTGTTGGCCAAATACAGATCCTGTTTAAATTTAACTGACCTGTTGCCTCTTTTTAAATAATGAACAAGCTCTGGGATTTTTTTCTATAATGATGAAATTATGTGCTGCTATAAGTAAAATATATGATGATGTTAATGCAACATTTTGCCTCTAGGTAAATTTCAAAACATTTTATTTATTGGACGATATATGGTATAAAATAAACTCATTGCATCTTTAGAAATTCATAATATTAAATTTGAAGTGGCCAAGTTATAAAATACATGAGTTATTTATAAAGTCTTAAAAATTGTGACAGTAAATAGTATTGCCCCCATTTTTCACCCAAAATATTACTATTACAAATTACAAACAAAAATCAATTATAAAATTATAAACCCTGGAACTCATTCTCAATGTATGCAATATTTCAAATTTCCTAAAGGCCCCAAAATATTTTTACTTTATGTAATTTGTCCCAAAGTGCACAATGTTTAGACAGCTTTGACTCAACAGCATTGCCAAATATAAAGTTACAATATGTGTGTCTCTTTTCTTAGAATTTCAATAGCAATTTGAAATAAAATGGAGATAATTTGACTATCACTTAACGATTTTTTATTTCAGATTCACTGAGACTCATCCTTGGCTTAAGTATTGGCATATCAACATATGTGCTCATCACTGTTGGGGTGGTGGTATTAGTTTGTTATTGTAAAAAACACAAAACAGCCAGGAAAAAGTTGGCAGAGCAGAATACCATGAAGCATAAAACCTTTAGTAATATTGATCAGTAGATGAAATTTGTTAGCAAATTCTGCTCCAAGATTTTTTTCTAATTGTAATGATCCATGGGAAATAAAAAAGTGCTAATACTATTTTTAAAAATATCATATTGCTATATATATATTGCAATTTGTATATATCACATTTTATTTGTAAAACTTAGTTTTAAATATACTTATGTAATGAAAAAATAAAGATTGGAGGTGGGGAAACACACATACAACTGTATGAGAAAGTTTATTGATGTTATGTTGGTCAATACATTTTCAATTTGAGTCACCATTATCTATGATTTTTTGCAAATTTGAAATATTAAAAAATACCTAAATCACTTATTAAACTTTCAGAGATCCTATCAATTTGACTGTTATTTTATTATTTACTATATTGAATACAACAAATAAGCTGCTTTATCTTCTTCAAACTTTAGGCCAAATCTCCTACAAGCAAAAAATGTATTAAAATGTGACTTTTATTTTCATGCTTCATTTTATAATTTTTTTAAAATTAAATTTATTTTGTAAGTTAAAACTTGAGACTTTAGCCTAAATTCTCATTATTACCACAACTGAAACAAACTGTCTATGGTAAATTTGTTTCAAATTTTCTTTAAATTGTTGTATTTTTGTAAATTAGGTGTTGTAGAATGATATAACTGTTTTTTTTCTAAAATTATTGCTTGAGCATATAACACTGTAGCTTGGTGCGTGTTAATTATTTTATAGAAAAGTTCATGCATATTTTCCCCTCCATTTTTAAACAAATACAAAAATATAGTTTATGTTTAGCATGTGAATGTTTTTTAAAAGCACATGAATTTTTTTTTTATTGTTGGACCACGTAAACTAACATTAAATTTTTTAATTATAATTGGAAAGGTATTATTATTATTTTTATTACAATTCATTAATTAAATAATAAATCTAATTATTTTGTCTATTCTTTCATTATTTTATATGACATATTTTTACCAATAAATGAATGAGATCTCAAATGAAATGACTTTGTTTTTCAATTAAAAAAAAACAATTAAAGATTTTCAGGCAAATCTTTTAGCTGTAAAACAGAATGACAGCAAACATGTCACATAACTCATAGTAAAAAGTCAAAGGCAGAGACGTTTTTTCTTAAAGTTAGCCACGAGCGCTTAGGGTCACGGAAGGAGGAATGTCATGCAGCCACCATATTCTTCATAAAAGAACAACATGTGGTGGTCTGGTGCTGTATCGCAGTGAGAATAATGTGCAGGAGCTTCTTAACGCCAACCTGCAATGGTTCATTTTCTTTTCACTTAAATCACAACATAAAAATACACGCAACTCAAAATTATGCTGAGTGACTGAGCCTTTACATTTATTTATTACGATGACTTCCCTTGATTTATTTATCAGTAACGAAGCAGCAGGCATTGATAGATACATAGGTAACTTAAAATGGTTTGCTTATGTTATAATATATTGAGAGTTCACAATTCATATAATATTATTTAATTAACAGTAAATGTAATTATTTCCTTTTGATTACCTCGAATACAATTGTGTAAAGAGTTTTTTTAAAAATGCACTAATTTAAAAACCAAATTACTCTAAGGCCGACAATGGAAATTTAATGAATAATTATCTGGTCACAGCAGATACAGAAGTTTGTCAAATCTCAGGTCAATGGAACCATGCGTAGTGCGTCAAAATGACATTCAAATATTTGACGCCAACTGGCACTCGGAATGGCATGCTAACGAAAAGTCTGTGATAAAAAGTCAGGCCATGTTGAACTTCATACTTTAAAAATATTATTAGTATATTTAAACCGAGTACCGAAACGAATTCAATAAATGTGCATCTATAATAAAATGGAATAATTAAATGTTATCTTTGTAAATTATTGTGTCTTTATAACTATTATTATTTTGTAATTGAAAAATTAAATTAAAATTATTTACGTCACATCTCTAAAATTTTCCTTTCCCCTTCGTAGTCTTCAGAACCTGTCAACGACTATATGACTTCATCAAAGTCAATTACGTTTTACCATAATTCTTTTAATATATCATGATTTAGATAGTGATGCTGATAGGGATCCAGCCAAATAATTAAGCTTTCATTATCCCAGGGTAGATAATTCTTGATAAATCGTAGTTTGTAAAGCTCCACAGACATGAATCAACTGAAAACTAATCGTCATCCTTCGGTCTCGCAAGACGATGTTGAATAACCGTTGGTCTGAATTGCATTTCCTCGTGTGGCTCTGCAATCCTATCCTTGAGTGACAGTCTTTACCACAGCTTTGCCCATGAATTCTGTTCTTGCCGATGTTTTGGGCTTCCTTCTAACTCTTCTGTCTGTAGCCTCCCCCATCCTTCGCTCCAGGGCTGCTATGACGCCTTCTTTTACAACTGTGCGCCATGTAGATCGGTCTTCTGACTTACACTCCCAGTCACTTATGAGTATTCTTGCTGCTTTCATGTCCCTTTGGCAGACATCTTTGAATTGCGACCAAAACAAGCTCATAATAGAGTCCTTTGAAACGAAGACGTTGGGATATGTATCTAACTTTCAAGAGCGTCTCTCCTCTCTCTACATTTCCAAATATCCCCCTCACCACTCCCATTCCAATTTCAAATAATAAAAATATTATTTCCACCCAGTCATTCCTTTAAAAAAAAGTAGCTCAGTACAATTTTTTTTAAATTTAATTTTTAAAAACAAACAGGTATTTAGCTTCTTCGCATCTCCTTACTTGTTCTTCGAC
This sequence comes from Radix auricularia, assembly GCA_002072015.1. Taxonomy (NCBI): domain Eukaryota; kingdom Metazoa; phylum Mollusca; class Gastropoda; family Lymnaeidae; genus Radix; species Radix auricularia. Next base: position 817,848 of record MUZC01000021.1, read on the forward strand.
ACCCTTTGGAAGCTGGAAAGTGTTTGCACTTCTGTCTACTAACAGTAGTCTTATGCCAATTTAATAATACAACTGTTTTCCTAAGGTGAGGAACGGGAAAGGTCCTCTCTAAATGACCTAGCAAAAAGAAAATAAATTAAAATATATACATTTTTTTTAAAATGATAAGTTTTAGTTGTAACCAAGGCAATAGAGAGCCCAAACTTTGATATTTCCACAACTTAAAATATGTGTATAATTAACAAATTTACTAAGACTTCTAAGAACGGAAACAAAGAGGAGAAATCTCTTGCGTCTTAGGATATAGCAAGAGTGCCATAAACAAAGACAAGCTTTTTACCAACCTCAGAAATCTATAAATGCTGTTGAAGACATATCTTCTGAAGACGATAACTCTTAGCTGCAAGTTGCTGGCATAAACTTGAGCTGTTTTCGATAACATGTTAGAAATATAATAATATTTGGATTTGTAACGGGATAATGGCCAAGAACATTATGGCCTTCAAATTATTCATCAATTTACTCATTTTAATGTAGTATATGGGTAGCTATACGTAAAATGTCTTAAAAAGAGTGCAAACAAATAAATAGACTTTGTGTTAAAAGGCCAAAGAATGCTTAAAAGTCTTGTCAAGAGATCGCGTCTGAAATAAAACTTTCAACGGTGAAAGAAAATAAAAATGATCAATCGATTTAAACGATCGTAGATGCATTTTTCAGTTTGCAGAAGATCGCACATATCAGAGAGGTTTTTAATGTTTGGTTAAACGATAGTAGACGGTTTTTGACTTCTGGTTATTTAAATATTTAAATACCAAAACTTAAAAATTTTAGTGTGGAGTAATTAATTTAGGACACTTAGTAATATTTTAACCATTTATCGGGTTTTTTTTTGTTTTTGTTTTTTTTTTCTTTTTTTTTTTT
>MUZC01000021.1:833565-865558 GCA_002072015.1 Radix auricularia
GGGGGGGTAAGAAACGCTGACTTTTCATCACGTGGACTTCATCAAATAAATTATTTCACCGTCAAAAACCAATACAAAAAAAAAAAAAACACCACCTGACATTAATGGATTTCGTATTAACTTTTTTTAAAAATAACTTTTTTGTGGGTCTTATTCCCGTCCCGAGCGATGATTGACCTTTGACCTGACGTAGTTGGGCAATTACATGTCCCGTTAGGGTTGCGGCGGCCGCAGTACCGCCACCATCAGCAGCATCTTTTAATGTCTTGACTTTTACAGGTTGAAGGGCGGCCTCCATACGTGCCGAGATTCCAATCGATATTTATTGTATAATTAGGTGCCGTCTCGGGTGGTGGAACCATCTAGAAGAATTTTTTTTTCTGTTTTCTTTTTGGTCTTTGCTGTTGGAAAAGTGTCTGAAAGGTCCCCGTAATTTTCCACGCCGTTTCCATGGTAACAAAACATGACTTTTCTAAATAACCCATTGTTCTTTGACTTTTTTTTTGTACAATTGGCCGGGAAATTGCTCAAGCGCTCATCAATAAGTCACTTTTGATTGGCTGACACCTCATGCACGTGACATCAACTTCAGCATTTAACACCCGGGACTTGTCCTGTCTGGGAACGAGACTTCAGACATCCAGACGGCGCTCACTTGCAAGAAGAGATCCTGGCGACAGTCGTTAAAACCTCTCAAGATCACGGGAGTCGCAGTTGTTTGAAAGATGTGCTAGCTACAAGTCTACTTCATCAGGCGGTCAGGGACCACACGTGGTACTGAAGTATTTGCTCTACTCTAACTCAACACTTGAATGAAGAACTTGAAACCAAGACGCGGGGGAACAACGTATGAAGTTGTTGCGATCTGACCACACTGCAATGTGTCGAGTGACTCCGTTGTGAATCACATAAATTGCGTCTTTGGAGCAAGATTGTCAGATCAAAGTGACCAACATGACGTCAGAACAAGATTGTCAGACCAAAGTGACCAACCTGACGTCAGAACAAGATTGTCAGACCAAAGTGACCAACCTGACGTCAGAACAAGACTGTCGCGGTACGCAGAGTCCCGTGATGTGAGTGCTACACGAGTCTCCTTCGAGAAGCATGTAACAGAATCCTTCGAGACCTTGAATCAAAGATAAGTTTCTTATTCTTAATATTGGTGTCTGTTGCACGCTATTGTTGTTGCACTCTATCGATGTTACACTCTATCGATGTTACACTCTATTAATGTTGCACTCTATTGATGTTGCACTCTATGAATGTTGCACTCTATTGATGTTGCAGCCTATTGATGTTGCACTCTATCGTTGTTGCACCCTATTGATGTTGCACTCTATTGATGTTACACTCTATTGATGTTGCACTCTATTGATGTTGCACAATATCCCAGTTACATATCATCGCAAAAGTTAAAGAGCTTTTATATGTAACTTTTAAAGAGTCTAATTTTCACCATCATCGACTGTATTATAGCGCAAAGAAAAAAAAAGCATAAGTTTTGTTGTAACAGACCAAAGATGCTCTCAACTTTCAGTTAAAAAGACATAATTAAAAACTAATAAAAAAACTATGATTTTTTTAAAAATCTAATTAATAGCTTATCTCCCTTTCAAATCTATAATGATCTCCCTTGAAAATAAATTTAAAAACATATTATTTAATGCTGTATGTCAAACTCATCTCTGGATTATTGTATGTAAATGTTAGTGTGTTGAATGTCATATCTTTGTAAATTGTTGGAATTACTGTTGCGCTTAGATACTCTCTAAGTCCCCAAATGCTACAATTGTTTACTGATGAAACAACACTGTTTGCCATTAAATATAAATCCTTCTTCATTGAGCAGATAAAAATATTTACTTATTGGATTAATATAACATAACAAATCATGTGCGAGACAGACTCTACAAGCTAGTAAGATTCAAAGTTAGCAGAGAGTGAGAGAGAAATATAGATAGACAAAAGTGAGAGAGGGAATGAGAGACAGTGAGAGAGCATGAGAGACGGTGAGAGAGACTGACAGATGGTCAGAGAGATGAGAGACAGTGAGAGATAATGAGAGACAGTGCGAGAGAATGAGAGACACTGAGAGAGAATGAGAGACAGTGAGAGAGAATGAGAGACAGTGAGAGAGAATGAGAGACAGTGAGAGAGAATGAGAGACAGTGAGAGAGAATGAGAGACAATGAGAGACAGTGAGAGAGACTGAGAGACAGTGAGAAAGAATGAGAGACAGTGAAAGAGAATGAGAGACAGGGAGAGAGACTGAGAGACCGTGAAAGAGAATGAGAGACAGTGAGAGAGACTGAGAGACAGTGAAAGAGAATGAGAGACAGTGAGAGAGACTGAGAGAGCATGAGAGACAGTGAGAGAGACTGAGAGACAGTGAGAAAGAATGAGAGACAGTGAAAGAGAATGAGAGACAGTGAGAGAGACTGAAAGATTGTGAGAGAGAATGAGAGACAGTGAGAGAGAATGAGAGACAGTGACAGAGACTGACAGATGGTGAGAGAGATGAGAGACAGTGAGAGAGAATGAAAGACAGTGCGAGAGAATGAGAGACACTGAGAGAGAATGAGAGACAGTGAGAGACAATGAGAGACAGTGAGAAGAATGAGAGACAGTGAGACAGAATGAGAGACACTGAGAGAGAATGAGAGACAGTGAGACAGAATGAGAGACACTGAGAGAGAATGAGAGACAGTGAGAGAGAATGAGAGACAGTTTGAGAGTATAAGAGACAGTGAAAGAGCATGAGAGACAGTGAAAGAGAATGAGAGACAGTCAGAGAGAATGAGAGACAGTGATAGAGTATGCGAGACAGTGAGAGAGAATGAGAGACAGTGATATAGAATGAGAGACAGTGAGAGAGAATGAGAGACAGTGAGAGAGCATGAGAGATAGTTAGAGAGAATAAGAGACAGTGATATAGAATGAGAGACAGTGAGAGAGAATGAGAGACAGTGAGAGAGCATGAGAGATAGTTAGAGAGAATGAGAGACAGTGAGAGAGAAGGAGAGAGAATGAGAGACAGTGAGAGAGAATGAGAGACGGTGAGAGAGACTGAGAGAGCATGAGAGACAGTGAGAGAGAATGAGATACAGTGAGAGAGAATGAGAGACAGTGAGAGAGAATGAGAGACAGTTAGAGAGAATGAGAGAGAATGAGAGACACTGAGAGAGAATGAGAGACGGTGAGAGAGCATGAGAGACAGTGAGAGAGAATGAGAGACAGTGAAAGAGATTGAGAGACAGTGAGAGAGAATGAGAGACAGTGAAAGAGATTGAGAGACAGTGAGAGAGAATGCGAGACAGTGAGAGAGCATGAGAGACGGTGAGAGAAAATGAGAAACAGTGAGAGAGAATGAGAGACAGTGATAGAGCATGAGAGACAGTGAGAGAGAATGAGAGACAGTGAGAGAGAATGAGAGAATGAGAGACAGTGAGAGAGAATGAGAGAGAATGAGAGACAGTGATAGAGCATGAGAGACAGTGAGAGAGAATGAGAGACAGTGATAGAGCATGAGAGACAGTGAGAGAGCATGAGAGACAGTGACAGAGAATGAGAGAGAATGAGAGACAGTGATAGAGCATGAGAGACAGTGAGAAAGCATGAGAGACAGTGAGAGAGAATGAGAGACAGTGAGAGAGAATGAGAGACAGTGAGAGAGAATGAGAGACAGTGAGAGAGCATGAGAGACGGTGAGAGAGAATGAGAAACGGTGAGAGAGCATGAGAGACGGTGAGAGAGCATGAGAGACGGTGAGAGAGAATGAGAAACAGTGAGAGAGAATGAGAGACAGTTAGAGAGAATGCGAGACAGTGAGAGAGAATGAGAGACAGTGAGAGAGAATGCGAGACAGTGAGAGAGAATGAGAGACAGTTAGAGAGAATGCGAGACAGTGAGAGAGAATGAGAGACAGTTAGAGAGGATGCGAGACAGTGAGAGAGAATGAGAGACAGTGAGAGAGAATGAGAAACAGTGAGAGAGAATGAAAGACAGTTAGAGAGAATGCGAGACAGTGAGAGAGAATGAGAGAGAATGAGAGACAGTGAGATAGAATGAGAGACAGTGAGAGAGAATGAGAGACAGTGAGAGAGCATGAGAGACGGTGAGAGAGAATGAGAAACAGTGAGAGAGAAGGAAAGAGAATGAGAGACAGTGAGAGAGAATGAGAGACACTGAGAGAGAATGAGAGACAGTGAGAGAGAATGAGAGACGGTGAGAGAGACTGAGAGAGCATGAGAGACAATGAGAGAGAATGAGAGACAGTGAGAGAGAATTAGAGAGAATGAGAGACAGTGAGAGAGAATGAGAGACAGTGAGAGAGAATGAGAGACAGTGAGAGAGCATGAGAGATGGTGAGAGAGAATGAGAGACAGTGAGAGAGAATGAGAGACAGTGAGAGAGAATGAGAGACAGTGAGAGAGCATGAGAGACAGTGAGAGAGAATGAGTGATAGTGAGAGGTACAGAAAGAGTCGAAGAGTGAGACAAAAGAGAGACTGACAAGAGAGAAAGAGAAAGAGAGAGTGAGACAGAAACAGATAAAGAAAATAAAAGATACAAGCACATTGAGAAAGACAGACAGAAAGAGGCACAGGGAGAGCGACACCCAGAGAGACAGACTGAGAGACATATTTATAGAGAAATAGAGACAGACTGATAGAGCAATAAAGAGAGAGACAGACAGACAGCGAGAGAGAGAAAGAGACTGATAAAGACAGGAACAGAAAGAGAGAGAGATTAAGAGAGAGAAAGAGAGACACGGAGAAAAAGAAAGATAGGAGAGAGAAAGACAAAGAGAGACAGAGAGAGATAGATAGACAGAGAGAGAAAGATACAGAGAGAGAAATGGAGAGCGGTGAGAAAGAGAGAGACAGGAGAGAGAAAGACAAAGGGAGACAGAGAGAGATGCAGAGAAGAGACAGAGAGAGAGAGAGAGAGAAAGAGATAGAAAGACGGTGAGAAAGAGAGGGGATAAAAGAAATTCACATATGTAATATATATATATATATTGAGAGAGAGGGGGGAGTTTTGGTACAGGGGTGGGGGAACCATTTTTTATTTAAAGTAAACCCGCTTTTATGTCACAAGTACATATGAAATGATTGGCTGATTGAGCGCCTTGTTTTATGTGTTGAGAGGCTGTTGCCATTAAACACTATCAGGGCTTACACTCGTCAAACTACGGTCTGTGGGCCAGATCCGGCCCACCAATTCACCATAAGTGTAATTCAGTAAACGGTAATAAAATGTAAACCGAAATTATCCTAATATTATTCAGTAAAGTAATCCCTTCTTTTAACATTGAATACATTATTACTAAGCGTTGATCAATATTGGTTTTCGTTTAAAATATTTGTCACTTTTTCACACAAGAAAATAAATTATATACATTTAGAGCATTTTAACACAACGATTTTTTAAAAATGGTTTATTGCTCAGAGATATAGTTATTCACACTCCACATACCAAGGGCTGGTAGGGATCAATAAACTTGTATTTGTTAATTCTTCTCCTATCCCGGGAGTCGTTTCTCGAACCCCTTGCAAAGACAACTATTTCTTACTTAGTCCATGAAGGCAAAGGAATTAATGATTGTAAAACAATTTATTGCCGACTTCAGTGCCCCCCCCCCCCCTGCAATTACGGCATAATTTGTCAACACCGTCTGAGTGTAACTGTTTTTCTTTTTTTAAATACCACAATTACGCCGGTGAACTTCTGAGTCTTGGATAATTGGACGAATCGTCCGACTGCCGCCGTCACTAATGGCAACCGATCAGCGACACTTGCCGGGAGATCTCATTGTCTCGTTATGACGCGTCTTCCACTAAATATACTCGTCATACTACAGCATGTGTACGGCCAGCCAATGTGCACTTTAAGCCGCGCAACTCTGACCGACGCTACGAAACAGGTTAGAATACCTCACAGGATTAGGTGATTACCGGATATTCGGTTCCGGTTCCGACAAATCCAGAATCCGTCCATTTTTACAAATCTGGCTCCGGTCGGATTTCACTTCATAAATTTGGCTCCGGTCGGATTTCACTTCATAAATTTGGCTCCGGTCGGATTTCACTTCATAAATTTGGCTCCGGTCGGATTTCAAAACTGTTAATCGGGTACAGCCCTTAGAAAGATCATTGCGAAAATGCAAGCATCATAAAACGGATGTCAAAACAAGAGGCAAAGAAAGAAAGAGAGATCAAGAGAGTTCGAGAGTTAGGGTGATAAAAAGAGAAATAAAGAAAGAGATACGGAGAGAGAGACAGAAAGAGAGAGAGAAATAAAGAGAGAGAAAGCGGGAGAGACATTGACCGAGAGATAAAGACAGAAAGGCGTTGAGTGAGCGAGACAGGGCGAGAAAGTGGTAGAGATAGAAAGAGAGAGAGATAGAGAGAGAAAGAGAGAGAGTCAGAGAGAGAGACAGATATTGAGCGAGAGCGACAGAGAGAGAATGTGGTAAAGGGAAAGAGAAAGAGAGAGAGAGAGAGAGACAGAGAAAGACAGACATTGAATCAGAGAGACAGAGAGAGTCAGACATTGAATCAGAGTGAGTAACAAAGAGAGAGAAAGATAGAGAGAATGAGAGAGAGACAGTGAGAGACATTTATGAGAGAGACAGAGAGAGAGAAAGACAGGCAGAGAAAGTTGTAGAGAGAGAGATAGAGAAAGAGAGACAGAGAGAGATACACATTGAGTGAGAGAGACAGAGAGAGAAAGTGGTAGAGAGAGAAAGAGAGACAAAGAGCGGGATAGACAGACATTGAGCAAGAGAGAGAAAGAAAAAAAAGAGAGAACGAGAGAGAGACAGTGAGAGAGACACAGAGAGAAAGTGGTAGAGAAAGAGAAAAGGAGATAGAGACAGACAGTGAGCGGGCGAGAAAGAGAAAGTGGTAGGGTGAGAGACAGAGAGAGAAACAGAGAGAGAAAAAAAAGAGAACGAGAGAGAGAGACATTGAGTGAGACATTGGGCGATAGAGATAGAGACAGAAAGTGGTAGCGAGAGAGAAAGAGACCCATAGAGAGAAAGACAGTGAGTGAGCGAGACAGAGAGAGTACGTTGTAGGGTGAGAGAAAGAGAGAGAGGGAGAGAGAGAGACATTGAGTGAGAGAGTCAGAGAGGGAAAGTGGTAGCGAGAGAGAAAGAGACCCATAGAGAGACAGACAGTGAGTGAGCGAGACAGAGAGAGTACGTTGTAGGGTGAGAGAAAGAGAGAGAGGGAGAGAGAGAGACATTGAGTGAGAGAGTCAGAGAGGGAAAGTGGTAGCGAGAGAGAAAATGAGAGAGAGAGAGAGACAGAGAGAGGCAGACATTGAGCGAGAGGGACCGTGGGTGAAAGTGGTAGAGAGAGAAAGAGATATACAGACATTGAGCAAGAGATACCGAGAGAGAAAGTGCTAGGGTGAGAGACAGACAGAGAGAGAAAGAGACATACAGACATTGAGCAAGAGATACCGAGAGAGAAAGTGCTAGGGTGAGAGACAGACAGAGAGAGAAAGAGAGAGAAAAAAAGAGAGAGAATGGAGTATTATAATTTCAGATCAATCGAATGTACCAAAATTATATTAATGAATTTTCAGTTTATCTCTATGTAACATCCATTTTTGTGCTAGTCTCGCGCGCGCTACGCATTATATTGAACAACCCTTTTAATATTTTCCTGTCGTGCGGTGCGGTTGGTTTATTATTGAACATACTTTTTAATAAAATATTTCTGACCTGTAAATGTTTCTGCTTGTCTGTCGCATGGTGCGTATTAAATTGAACATAATCAATACTTTTAGTAAAGTCTCATATAAAAGCGATTTACAGTAAAAAAACAAACAAAAAAAAACACTTTGTTTGAACGGGTTGTTTAACTTATTCGGACCATTTCATTATATGAAATGTAACATAGTGTCAAATGTCTGTGTCCACTAGTATATGTTATCTTGTATAATTTCTAGGGAGTTGATGTAATCTTGCATGACTCCTTGTGTTTAATATAATATTGTATGATTTTTTTTCCTGCTTGATGTAATCTTTTTAAATTTCTTAATGCTTAATGTAGTCACGTATTATTTCTTGTAGCTAGATGTAATCTTGTATGATTTCTTACTGCTGGCTGAAACATAACGATCTCAAACGTGAGAAATAGAACACTTATTTCCAAAGGTCAGAGCAAAGAGAGATAACCTTTAAAATCATTTTTTATTTTCTTATAGCGCAGTGGTTTCCCTTTTAGATGTGTTCGTTACTCTTATTTCACTTGCTCCTACTAATACCAACATGTAATTCATTTTCGTAAGGGACTTCGCTTACTCAAAATCAAAAGTTATCAGGGTTTTAAATGTTTAAAAATTATATTCCCACACCCCTCTATACCCTTCCCTATCACCTTGTTCATAGACATAATAGGGCATGTCCTCGTTCACACACCTGACATGGTTTCATTCATAGGCGCCGTCCATAAAGTATGTCGCGCTATTTTTTACCATTTCTAATTCCCCCCCCCCTTAAAACTGTCACACTTTTTATACTCCCCTTCCCTTCTGAAGCAAGACGTACTTTATGGACGGCCCCAAAGACCTGACATGACGTCGTTAATGTACCTGGGATGACCTCTTTCATCTACTGACGTCAACCTCTGAGTTTGACCGTAAAAATAATAAAAAATAAAATTGTGACATTTATTGTGATAAATATTGAGGTTGTCTGTATTACATCATATCATGGCAGCGTCCCCAGACGTTTTAAGACATTTTCCCCGCCAATTAACGAAAATATCCGTGCGATTACGACACGTCTTAACCTAAACCAATCTAGAAACCACCGCTCTCTTCTTTGTGAGTTAACTTTGACCTTTAACCTTTACACGTCCTGACATTCAATCACTTGTTGGTAAAAATGACTTTTGCTGCCCCATAAACGTAAGTGGGCAATTATAACCCATTAGCTCAAACTGCCTCTTGCCCCGTGGGTGTTGTGATAAATGACAACTAAAATGCATAAACTGTCACTGATAAGATAATCATTGTGACAGTAACGTCAAACTCTTAGAGTGACGTCCATTCGAAGGTTGAAAAACGTCATTACATTTTAAGTCATTTTTTAACATGTCTGGAAAAAATTTGAACAATTAATTATGTTACCAAAAAATAATCCATTTATAAAGCTACTGAAGCAGAGAAAAACGAAACCTTTACCCTGTCACCCGTTAATAATGTTTACATAATTTTTATTCATCTGTAGGTAAAGATATTGAGGGAGAGAGAGAGAAAACTGCAAACATCGAGGGAGATATTTCTATAAAGTGGGGAGAAAGTGAAAGATGTGGGCTAGAGACAGTGAGAGAATAGTAGAAAAAGATGTAGAGAGACAGAGAGAGAGAGAATGAGAGAGTGACAGAGAGAACAAAAGAGAGAAATAAGAGAGAGAGGGGGGCTGCAGAAAGTGATGTTTATGAGACAATAGAACAGAATGTGTGTGAGAGAGAGAGAGAGAGAGAGAGAGAGAGAGAGAGAGAGAGAGAGAGAGAGAGAAATGAGAGAGGTAGGTAGATGAAAAGAACAAATGAAAAGAACATTGCTAGCTGGACTGAGTGCTACCTGGCTAATTGATACCTGACTGAGCGGTAAACAAACTGAGTGCTACCTGCACCTGCTGCTAATTTTCCTGCCTCGTTCCTTGTATTTTTTTACGAACATATTCAGACGTGAACAAGCAGTTTGGATGTGTTAGTAAAATAATATAGGGCATTGAAAGTACTTCAAAGGATGTCCATGTGTCAGTGTCCAGTTGTCAATGTCCACTTGTCAGTGACCAGTCGACAGTATCTAATTGTCATTTCCAGTTGTCAGTGTCCAGTTGTCATTGGCCAGTTGTCAATGAATATTGTCAGTGTCCAGTTGTCAATGTCCACTTTTCAGTGACCAGTCGTCAGTATCTAGTTGTCAATGTCCAGTTGTCAATGTCCAGTTGTCAGTGTCCAGTTGTCAGTGACCATTGTCAGTGTCCAGTTGTCAATGTCAAGTTGTCAATGACCAGTCTTCAGTATCTAGTTATCAATGTCCAGTTGTCAGTGTCCAGTTGTGATTGACCAGTTGTCAGTATCCATTTATCAGTGTCCAGTTGTCAGTGACCATTGTCAGTGTCCAGTTGTCAATGTCCAGCTGTCGGCGACTAGTCGTCAGTATCTAGTTGTCAATGTCCAGTCGTCAGTGTCTAGTTGTCATTGACCAGTTGTCAGTGTCTAGTTGTCAGTGTCCAGTTGTCATTGACCAGTTGTCAGTGTCCAGTTTTCAGTGTCCAGTTGTCATTGACCAGTTATCAGTGTCTAGTTGTCAATGTCCAGTTGTCAGTGACCAGTCATCAGTATCTAGTTGTCAATGTCCAGTTGTCAGTGTCCAGTTGTCAATGTCCAGAGGTCAGTGTCCAGTTAAAAATGATCAAATGTCACTGTCAAGTTTCTACTGACAAGATTTCATTGTCTATTTGTTAATGTCCAGATGTCAGTGACCAGTTAACACTTAAGCCGATGTCACTGTCTCAATATCTGTGTCCTTAATTGTTTATATTCACTAGTTTGACGCTGATGTGGATCTTATTTTGCTATATTTGTCGCGATCTTTTTTTTTTATTATCCATGTACTATACATTACATATTATATAAAATATCCATATGTTGGCAGTTCATTTATGTGTATAGCATACACATATTAGCTGTGTATTTATTTGTTTTTAGTATCCACACATGAGCTGTGTGTTTATTTGTTTTTTATTTTTTTATCCACACATTAGCTGTGTATTTACGTATAAAAGCCTACACACATTAGCTGTGTATTTACGTATAAAAGCCTACACACATTAGCTGTGTATTTACGTATAAAAGCCTACACACATTAGCTGTGTATTTACGGTATAAAAGCCTACACACATTAGCTGTGTATTTACGTATAAAAGCCTACACACATTAGCTGTGTATTTACGTATAAAAGCCTACACACATTAGCTGTGAACTTACGTTTACGCCATCCACACATTAGCAGTTTATTTCACAATTCACATTTTGTGCACTACGCAATGTGAGTCGTTAAATGAATCCTTAGCGTGTGGACAATACGACACACGGATGCAGGTATTCGAGGATTTTGTGGACAACACGACACATCTATTGGAGGATAATTGTGGCTTGTGTACCTAAAACTGTATGGGCCTTACACCATGTGATTAGTGTAGAATTGAGATACGTTAGTATGTTGATATATTGATTTTAATGAAGAGAGCGTCATAGACAATCATGACAGTTATTTAAAATATTTTTAATTAAAAAATTATAACAGATAAGTTACAGCCAGTGGCGTCGCTAGGGGGGGTGTGGTGGGGTGACAAAAGACCGTAAAATTCTATATATTCCCTTTATTTGGCACTGGAAAACTTCTTCACCGGGTGACACCATGAGCTACCGCCCCGGGTGACACCATGAGCTACCGCCCAGGGTGACACCATGAGCTACCGCCCCGGGTAACACCAACCCTCTGGTTACAGCATTGATATTACAAGATAACATCGTGGTCCTTTGACGACATACAACATTTATACAGTTTGGTGGACATAACAATATGTTAGCATATGTTGAGTTTTAAGAATAAACACTCCAGCCCTCAACACTTCTATCAGCCTTATACTTTAAAATACTCAGATAGACGTCAGGTTAAAAACAATTTTCTTGCTCCATTCGCACATATATATCCTCCTTCCCATCCGTCTTTCGGACGTGGAATGGGTCGCCTGAACAAACCAGGAAAACTAAAACACTATCAAGTTTTTTAAAAATCCAATAAAAATGCAAGACATGACATAAAACATGATTAAGAGTAGGACCCAATAATCGTCTGACTAGTGGGACCGTGTGCAATGTACAATTTAGAGGCAAATATAACTATAACAACTATTTCTTGTAACAATCTTTTCTGACTTTCACATGTCTCATGTTTGTAAGTCAATAGAAGGCGCACCTCAACCTTGATGGTTCCTGGGTTACATTTAGACTGGTTAAGGCACTAAGCTATAGATTGTGAAGCTAGTACGTAAATCCTGATAAGGTCCTAAGCTATGGACTGCGAAGCTAGTACGTAAATCCTTTTAAGAGCCTAAACTATGTACAGTGTAGCTAGTGCTTAAATCCTGATGAGGCCCTAAGCTATAGACTGTGAAGCTCGTATGTAAACCCTGTTAAGGCCCAAAGCTATAGACGGTGTAGCTAATGCTTAAATCCTGATGAGGCCCTAAGCTGTAGACTGTGAAAGTCGTACATAAATCCTACGCTGAACGTTCACATCATTTCTCGGTATAGAGCATTGTAACATACTTCACATTGTGGCTGAAAACCAATGTGAATTATTTTACAATGCTCTTTGCCGAGAGGAATCATCTCTTCAGAAAGTGAACACGACGAAGTGCTGATACTTGACAAGAGGAAAGGTATCGATACTTGAATTCATGAACTGGGCAACTTTCAACGAAAAGAAAAAGATGGAGTAGTCGACACAAGAGTGCCACAAGAGTTTAAGTGAAATCAGCTTTAAATTCTTGTGTCACTCTAGTATCGATACTTACAAAGTCTGCAACACCATCACAAGGAATGTGCTGTTATCATCGTGTTTGTTAGTTGTTGCTTTTTTATTTAAATTATATTTTAATACGAGTTAGCCGCATTTTTTTCCACCTATTTCTCTTCACTTCTCATTTGGAACATTCTTTTTTTTTAATGTTATTTTTGTTGGTTTAAACCTTAATTTAATTATTTTATTTTGTTTAAATATAAATATTAAATATATAAAATATATAAATATGTATTTTTAATAAATGTCTTAAAGAAATAAAACTCGTTCAGAAACGACAACTCTTTACAATTTATTAACACATTGCATTTTAAACTCCCTCCCCACTTTTTTTTTTTTTTTTTTTATAGATCTAGTTATTCCCAGAACGATTAATACTTACAGTTTAACTTAAGTGAACGCTTTAGATTCTTGTATTTGCGAAAGTGTTGTCAGGGAATGGTGGGTAAAGGGGATCATTTTTAAGGTGGTCTGCACGCATGTTCAGTAGTTTAAAATTACTTTTGTCTTTTTAAAATAATTGTACTGATGAATTATTTTTATTAATATTATCATTATTATATTCTCACATTTCTGTTTTCTATAGTCTAAAAAGTCAGGAAAATATTACATTACTTTTAAAAAAAAATTATTTCTAGCTTGAACAATTCACTCATTGGGCCTGGGCCACCAAACAAAGACCTCGATCTTATCTGTTAGAGACGCTCCTTCTATACTAATGATCTCGTTCATTGGTGAACAAGATCTACTGCCTCCATCAGATAACACTAGCACGACCAAATGGAAGGAACAGGAAATACAACTAGCTCCAATCAAGACAAGGCATCGCCAAGGATCTATGTCACAGACGCTCCGTCTATACAGAAGGAGTCCTCCATTGAGTCTTTTATTCATGGTATGTCTGGTCTTGCATTTTTATTAGCGTCTTTAATGTCGGTGGTGTTTTTGGGTTACCTGGTTTCCTCAGGCAACTCAATCCACATCCAAATTCCAGATTGAAAGAAGAAATTTGTGTATGCGTTTTTTCCTCCACATGGAACAAGAAATGTGTTTTTATCCCTATGTCTTTCTGAGTGTTGCATTAGATAATTTTTGAGTTGTATTTTCAGGTGAGAGTTTATTGCTTATGTGTTATTACTACATTACTCTTTTTTTCTATATTATAGTGTTTCTCAGTTTATTGATGCAACCGAGGCTGTTAATTTGGCTATTTGAATATTCCCCAGTGATGGATCTTTGCAGTCCCAACAGATGAACAAGGAACGAGAACAAGCTCCAAGACAGACAACCCATCACAGAACATCAGCTCTACCGATAGATGCACAAGAAAGACAACCCATCAGAGAACATGATCTCTACTGATGGATGCACAAGAAAGACAACCCATCACAGAACATGAGCTCTACTGATGGATGCACAAGAAAGACAACCCATCACAGAACATAAGCTCTACTGATAAATGCACAAGAAAGACAACCCATCACAGAACATAAGCTCTACTGATGGATGCACAAGAAAGACAACCCATCACTGAACATGAGCTCTACTGATGGATGCACAAGAAAGACAACCCATCACAGAACATGAGCTCTACCAATAGATGCACAAGAAAAGACAATGATAAAAGACCACACAAGCAGGTGTTATAAAATTAATAAGTATTTTGTTAATTTTTAAAAAAGATTGTTTGTTTTGATCTTGGACAATTATTAAAATCTATTTTGCCCATCATGATGCTATGGTAGTCATTTTTAATTTAGAGAATAAATATCTGGCGTTCTCTATTCTTACAAGGAAGACCTGTTTCCGGCCATGGCAACTTTTAAAGGCCCAGCATATCTTAAGTTTCACTTATCTTATTAATTTCTTATTCGAACCCAAACTGGACCCCACACACTCCGTTTGGCACACTAAACTCCATAGGGACCCGTTATTGCTAAGACCGGCCTTGCTTATAATAACGCACATGCCACATTACAAGCCATGAATCAATGGACTCAAACAAAGAAAAAAATCATTAAATCAAATATGAGATTTGGAATTTTAAGTATATGCTTAAGGGTAGTTTTAATTTAATTTCCATACTGTTTAACGCCAAAATTTATTAAAAACAAATTTGTTTTAAAAGTTTGATTAAAATCCTATTTTCTTACGTAAATCAAAATAATTTAGTAAATAATAAATTTATTTATTTAAAATAAAAAGAACAAAATTATCTCTAACAATAATTAATAATGATTAGGTATAAAATAATCTTGCCAAGGGAGGCTACTATGGATGCATTTAGGCATGACATTTTAACCTCTTGCTAAATTCAGGGGCATGTAACCTGGATTTAACATAGTTTTTTTTTCAGTCTACTTTTGATGATCTGCTAATTTTGATCTCGTTGCCCAGAATGGAGTCATGACCCATCAAGTACAAACATGTTTCAACTTTCTGCCTTTAAAAAATGCTTAATCAGACTATGTAAGATGCACAACTATGACATTGCTAAGCGTCAATGCACTGACTGTACATGTACATTAATAATTTTCCGGTCAATGAAGAATTGCAAGACCAAATACCAAGGGTTATCACAGGAATAAAAATTTGTTGTTTCCCTTCTTTACTGAAGTGTGCAACCCACTTGCTCCACACACCTTCCCCAATAAAACATTCTTCTGTTCTTTAATAAAAATATGGAACTGTTAGTGTTGATTGTGGTTTATATATTTACAAATTTCATTCCCTCCCTTTCTTTTTTCACCTGCTAGGATTCCTGACCTTTTCTTAACAATTAATATACTAAAACTATTAAGAGGGTTCTGGGAAGTTTTTTCAAGGTAACAAAAAATTATTGTTTAATTATTTTTTTTAATCTGTTATGGGACCAAACTTAAACAAAAACAAGCAGATCCCAAACAAATTCAGAAAGATATCTAATCTTTTACAATTATTGACAAATACTTTTAGTATTGAATTTTAAAATATAGATAACTATATTTATGACACTTATAAAAGGAAAAAATAAAAATAAATTCTTTTATTATAAACTTATTTTTAAAAAATCCAAAGAAAATGTGTGCAGGAATTTTTTTTCCTAATTTCTATTTTTATATGATGACATAATTCTAATTACTTGAAGAAACTTTCATTACAATTGACAAAAATTGGTGTTTATAGAGTTATGCAGATATAAAGTGAAAAAATCTATATTAATAATTTATTCCATTAATTGTAATGGAAAATTCTCCACACTTAAACTTATAATGAATATATAGCATGTTTACGTGTAAAATTATTTTTAAAAGTTGACATTTCTTGGAGATAAAAAAAAAAGGTTTGATGTTTATATTTAATAACTTAGAAGACAAATTTAATTTAAACCCTAGAAAATTTTTAAACATGGCCTTTATATGGTCTAGTCAACTGTTATTCTGTTTAACCAGCATGACCTTTATAAGGTCCAGTCAACTGTTACTAGCATGACCTTTATAAGGTCCAGTCAACTGTTACTAACATGACCTTTATATGGTCCAGTCAACTGTTATTCTGTATAACTAGCATTGCTCCAAGTTATCATACATAGTTTTATGCTTGAAATCAATTAACATTAAAATAATTAAAATCATAAAACAATTCTCACAACCATTCAATTGTTGTTTGTCATTAAGATTGATCGACAAAAGAACATCTAAATGTAGGAAGTAGGGGGAAGGGGTTGTTGAGTTCTCACATAGCACTATTTTTTTTTTAAAAATAGAAGTGCTCATATAAAAAATAAATGACAGTTATATATCTTACATAACATATGGGCTGTAACTCTTTTTTTAAAAAAGTGAAATTCGTGTTAGCAAAATGTCCATACTGAAACAATAAACAACACGTAGATACAAGATTTTGAACTGTCTATCAAATTTTATGGAATGATATTTTAAAAGAATATTTTTTAAAAGTTGTGTTTTTGTGGCTGTGATTACTTTGAGCTCCAGCATTTCAAAAAGATTGCTATGAAATAATTTGAGAACATCATCTTCATAGGCAGTATATGTAACTTTCATCACGCATCATAGGGAAAAACATAATACCAGATACTTTTAGGATTAATCATTATTAAATCTATTTATGAGCTAGTCTTCCAAGCTATTTCTTGTTAAAAACATTGAATTTTAATCAGGAACACATTTTTTAGAATCAATTTTCCTTAAAGATAATAAGAGAAAAACATTAGTTTAGTTTAATGGACATAAACAAAAAAATCAAATAGACATCAACCATTGCACATGAACAGGGTTACTATTTGACAAAATACTAATACATGTAAATCCCTTCATCATGAAATGTTTTATCTTTTTTTTTTCACTGAAAAGTTTTGTCTTTATTTCATTAAGGACAATTATTCTCCAGAAAACCGCAACCGATTAAATTTTTTGACTTGGGCAACAATCAGTTTTAATCTAAATCATAAATGCACTTTATTAAATATGTGATTCTTAAAAATAAACATATCTAGTTGAAACAATAAGAGCGATGTAGCAAAAAAATTGCTAAAATAGATTTTCAAAATTGTTAAACATTTAAAAGTAAGAAAATATTTTAATAAATGACCCTATTTATCAGGGAGCATTCTCTTACAAAAGTGAGCTAAAAAAAAAAAGAAAAGCAAAATATTCATATAGAGTATTATTACAAGAACAAGATCCATCTATGCTAAATGACTTAAGATGTTTACAAGTTGTTTCTTTTTCAAAAAGATAACAATTTTACCAAAAAGAAACCATCTTGAAATAACCCTTTGATTTAAACCTTTTAGACTTAGACATGCTTAAAAAACCCCTAAAGAAATAGACATGTTTTAATTTAAAACCCCCGTTTACACTATGAGCTACAAATACTCAGAATATAAATTCTTGGGACATGTTCCATACAGAGTTCAAAATATCAGCTTAAACAGGATGCACCGTACCTCCGAATGCAAGTGAGATGGCTTCTTTTTTTTAGAAGTTAAATAAAATGATGTGCAAAGGTTCTCCATTAAATACTTGACAGGCTAATCACATTGAGCTAAGCTAAAACTTCCTGCTACCTCCTCTGTAGCAGGGCCTGGTCTACAATACTCCTCATGTCAGCGATGCACTGTTTCCTGTTCTTGTGTTGGATCAGGGCACTTCCGGAAACAATCAGGTTTGCACCAGCCTGAAAAAATATTGCACAAGAAATGGATGCTGTGCAAGTTTGCACACGGACCAACAAATCTTAGAGGGAAAATTGGCTATAAGCCAATAATTTTTTTCTGCAGTTTAAAATTGGATGGAAAAGGCAAAATTAACTCTTAATGTGTTAAAGCACGATAATGCGCGCCTCATTGTTATTACCAAAGCGCGGTAAAGCATGCCTCAATAGAACTCTCTTTAGAAATGAAATTACAGAAAATAAAAACTCTTCAGTGCGTGAAAGACGATGCATTTGATTTCCGGCAATGGCGGCCATTTCCCCCCTCGCTAGTGTTATTGCTTGATTTGTGAAAAAAAATATTTAATTTTAAGGGCTTTTTTTGAAGATGTGATTTTGCTATACTTTATTACTAAAATAACAGTACTAAACTCGGATATAAATAGTTATAAACTCAATACAGTCTTTTGGATACTTAAAATAACCATTTTTATCCTAAAAGTTGAAGTCAGTATGACAAATGGAATTTATGCAATTTTTTTAATTTAATAACCAGTTGATCGCAATTCAGGAAATTCTTATGGGACTGAGGTGGAAGTTTTCCGAAAACTTTATGGCACATTAAGAGTTAACAGTTCTTAAGCGTTAAAAAAAGACAAATGATTTTCTGAAGACTCAAATATATTTTTCAAAACTTCACTTGAATGATCAGCTGCATCTTTGTCTTGATTCCATGAGATAAGATTACCCTGGCCTCAAGTAAAAGATATTAGAGTAAGTGAGTTCAATACTAGTCTATTTGGATGTACATCAACACACTCCTGTATGGTGTTGGAAACTACTCCACCGTATCACCCTGACCATACGTAACAGACAATAGGATTAGTAAGTTCTGTACTACGATTAGTAAGTTCTGTACTAGTCTATGTCGACATAATCCTGCACATTCCTGTATGATACCTGGGTCCTACACCATCTTACCATAACCCCATTTAAAAAAAATAAGCTTAGTAAATTCAAATCTCTACCAACATACATCTGCACATTCCTGTATGGTACTGGGACCTACTCCGCCATCCACACCAATGTCCAAATTTAGAAATTTCTCTCTCAAGAACTGAATCTGTTGAAATAGAGTTACTAACATTAGAGACTTGTTGATTGATCATGTACGCTGTACGGTGTACGTTGAGAAAATAAAGTGTCATTAATAAATACAGGATTATTTGTGATGTCATAGCCCTAGAAATAACATTGACTTATGAATATGATTGTTAGCTTAAAATAAATAAATAAATCAGAACTCATCGTCAACACAGATGATTATTTAGTCCAATAAGGATTTTATAATTAAGCAGCCAGACCTTTGGTAAACATTCAGCCATGAACTTCTGACCCCCGAACCCAGGGTTTATAGTCATGACCAGAACACAGTCCAGCAGGTCAATGTAGGGAAGCACAACTTCAACATCTGTAGGAGGGTTAATGCCCATGCCTGCCTGTGTGATAGGAGTATACAGTCACATCAGCCATTTTAAATCAAAGTCTTAGAGCAATGGTAATAGGCTCCCAGGCGGTCTGGTGTGGCATGATGAATAAAAACTGAAAAGCTCTGGATGGAAGGGTGAGGGGGTTGGGGGGAGAATGATCATTGCAAGTCATTTTAGATCATCAAGGCCCTTTTCTACTTTCTACAAGATTCGACTGCTCTACCAGAAGCTATACTATATTATTAAACATCTGCACTTACCTTATTTAATCATTTAATTTATTTTTGTAAATGTTTTTAAAAAATTGTTTTAAAAATTTTATTTTCAACAAAAATTTTTAATGTACACGCTTTC
Organism: Radix auricularia; assembly: GCA_002072015.1. Classification (NCBI taxonomy): domain Eukaryota; kingdom Metazoa; phylum Mollusca; class Gastropoda; family Lymnaeidae; genus Radix; species Radix auricularia. The sequence goes on from MUZC01000021.1 coordinate 853,184, forward strand.
ACCACTCTTTACCTGAGAATTTTTTTTTAAAATACCAGTAACTATTGCCTAATAAACATCACAAAGGCAAATATAGGCAGTACAAAATAAGCAATTATTTGTTTTAGCTGTCCTATTATTTTGGGGGGTGAGCTTGTGAACGGATTATAGGATATATGCTTTATATACAGTCGAAACCGCTTAAGTCGATGGCGTTGGGGTATGAAAAATGGCATCGACATAACCGATGATCGAGTTAAAGCTAAAACCAATATGGCGGCAAAATATTAACATGCGCTTGAAATTTCTTTATGTACGTGTTGTGCGTTAATTAGTGATGGGACGATTAATCAGGATCGTATCGGAATATCGGGACCCTATTTCTTCACTCTTTCTTAAGGTTGTTAAGACTGTTCGTTTTAAAAGACCGTTTAAGTTTAAATATATCGCCGTTTTGCAGTGATTCCCAGATTGAGCCATACTGTGCCTTCGAAGCCACTTGCTTGATTTTCCTTACAAGCTACACAAATAATGGTGTATTGTGACCTATATATGACTCATGACAAAACGAACTCTTCTCTATATAAACGTACACAAATAAATTAGGTACTCCTTTTGAACCTTCAACTTTGACATATTTTAATTAATTCTAACCAATAGTTAAATGGCTTTTGCACACAGCCACTTGTTATGAATGAAACAATGAGAACAAAGCAGTAGTACAGTACATGTAATGGTCAAAATGAGGTTGAAGGATGAATGGTTGCCAATGACAACAAGTTTACACACTGTACATTTTATTATTCCATATGATCCCCTCAGCTTACAATTCCTTCGGTAACTTGATGCTAATAGGACTAACCAACAACAATGGTGTGGGAGATTGAGAGTGGGGGTGGGTAAACTGTCTGTAGTCTGTTATATTATATATTTTAAAATCTGGGGAGCCTTGTTTACAGTAAGCAGCCTATGATTTTGGTATCGTCCCATCACTAGCGTTAATAAATGATAATGTTCATGCACATGTTTTTGGAGTTTTTTTTTTAACACAACAGCATTGCCGTTATTTGTTTGATGAAGCTATCGGTCATGCTATAAAATTGTACATACATGTTTGCTAACAACAAAAGGTATATGTGCACCAACTGACAGCAGAAATTTACAAATTTAAAATAAAAACCAACGTCAATTATCGATAAAAACTTTTATTATTCTCCAACACATCTCTGAAACTGGCGATTTAAGTTAGCAACACAGGTCTCAACGCAAGAGGGCTGTGACGTCACCAGCAGACCATGTTGAGACAGAAATCATAGCTAACATTTTCAAAATTGGTGATTGGTCATGGGGATCGAGATAACCGATGTTAAGTGGCAAATTTGACCCTTTTTTNGGGGGGGGGGGGGGGGGAATGTTAGCTTATGAACTAACCAGCTATAGAAAAAGAATAAACAGTACTTTTTTTAAAAAAGGCTTATAGGTGGTGCAAATTTTTTTTTTAGCCGGGTATTATTATAAACTACCTAGCTCTATGAATGAATCTAAAGTATTCTTAAATGAAGGAGTGATGTCACTTTTTATAAATCTCACATAGTAATGGATCACTTACTTTCATGCCTGCTTCTCTAATTTTACGGATGCATTCAGCTGGATCTTTTGTAGCCTCATAATGAAACGTGTACATATTCGCCCCAGCATCAGCCATTCCCTCAATCCACTAGCATGGAAATAGGATAGGTTTATATTAGGGCTGCGGAAATTACCGATTAATTTCTCGATTAATCGGTAAATGTTTTTATCGATTAAAATTATTTTAATCGATAAAATAGTTATTAAAATTAAAGAAATATTTTTTCTTATTTTTTCCGATTGAAAAAATAAATAATTAATTATAAATAATAGTTCTTTTTTTTAAGTACAAACTGCTACATTTAAAAAACAGACTCTAAAAGTGTAAACTTAAAAATAACCTGTTTAATAATGACAATGATACAAAAAACCAACATTGTTTTTAATTAAATATAACAAAATTTAAATTCATTGACATTATATTGAACTACTTATATTTAAATATATCTCCTAACAATATTATATTTAAAATTAAATTAAATAAAATTCTTAAGTTATGGCATGGGCATTTCTAAAAATCTCATAAAAGGGCACAAAATGAAAAGGAAAACAGCGTAGTGAAAAAGATGATTATGAGGTCTTAACTTTTGAACTCGTGGAATAAAAAGATGATCTTTATGTTTTTGTTAATCATCAAACAATTTCTATATAGCTGTATTACTAAGACTTGTATATAATTTTAAAATTAATTTGAAATTTTGATCCAAGTGCCTAAACTTTAATGCGTTATTTAACTCCTTATTATTGCTAAATATGCTTTGAAAATAATTCAATTAAAAAATTCAATTGCCTCTTTTTATTACTTCTCTTGAAATTTTCAGTTTAATGACGTCATACATCTTTATTTTTAGCTTAACGAAATTATTGATTAATTAATCGGTAATTTCTCAAAAGTTAACGATTAAATTTAATTTAATCGATAACAGCCCTAGTTTATATATTATGTGAATATTTGTTTAAACATGATTTTAATTTTTTTTTAAATTTTAATAGTTTTGATTCCAAAAGAAAGTACGGAATTTTTAAAATTTTAATAAATTGCTTTTAAAATCAGAAATAAATATAAAATATCCAAATCAGATATGGTAAATTGATTCTTAAAAATATATTACATTGCCACTGAACTATGAACTCATTGATATTGATATGCAATGATATTGTGATTGATAGGAGTAGGAGAATTCTTGTGATAATGATGTAATGTGATCTTACCACCTTTAAAATTAAAAAAAATAATAATCATAAATACCCCAGATCTAGAGCAGGGGTCCCCAACCCCATGGCCGCAGACCAGTATCGGTATGTAGAGCAAATGGTACCAAGAAATATTAAATTATTTCCTTTGTTGTTACTGGGGTGTATTTTTCTCGGGAATTTATGTCTTTCCACAAACCATTTGAGTATTTTGAAAAAAATAAAACTGAAACAAAAAGGACAGTACAAATTGGGTGGATAACAGTATTGGTAAGGCTAAAATTTCAATCACTATCTAAGAAGACTAAATCTTGCCTTCCGCTGAAGACATTTGGAATGAATTTTTAGGAAAGTTTGTTGCTTGAGTTAAGACATGTGTCTAGCACTGTCATGTGAAGCATTATGGAAATAGCTGAAGAAATTGTGGCACTCAATAACAAGGCAATACTATTCGCGTATGTGCAATATCTTTAATAGAAGAATGTTCATGAGGATTGATTATGTGCACTATCTGTGCCAATTGTCAACCAACACCACAGGAGCAGAACTATTCAAGTCACTGGATGCTGATATATATTAAAACAGTTAAAATGGTCCTTTTGTTTCGACATATGCACAAACAGGGCTGCCATGTTCAGATGAACGACTGGTTTAACTATTAGAGTATTTAGAGTGTTAAGGAGGTTGCAACTGAGAGTAGATTGCTGTGCCATTTTTCATTGTTGGCCATGGCTGTTGTTTATTTTGAGTGACATGACCCTTCTTTACAAAAGTGACACCGACCCTTTTGTAATGGCGGAAGTTCCTGATGCCGATGCTTATAAAACTTTCAATTATTTTTCCTTTGAACATTACAATATTTGATAATTCAACTTTAAAGATGATCCTATATGGAATTAAAACTATTTGGCCATGGGTCAGTGTTGTTAAATTAATTATTCAATAGCCAAAGTTGATGGTTCAAAAGGAGTGCTTAATATTATTATTATTTGGACATTTTTTTTATAGAAAACAGTTCACTTAATCATAATCATAATATTCATAATCATAATAATGATAATGTAAGCCATGGACTATAACTTGTAAACACAACATAAGCCTCATTTCAAGATAAATTTTATGATTAATACAAACTAAAATGATTATTAATAAAGAATATTTTATATTAATCATTGTAAAGTATAGTTTGTATAAAGTATAAATTTACTTTTTCAGGATCCGAGACCATCATGTGCATTTCGAAAAATACACCTGGTAACTTCGGGCGTAAACATTTTACGACGGGATGGCCAAAAGTCAAATTCGGTACAAAATGTCCATCCATTACGTCGAGATGGAGGTAATCTGATCCAGCCTCCACCAAACTCTGACATTCCGCAGCTAAATTTGATAAGTCGGCATTTAAAATCGAAGGAGCGAGCCTACATGAACAACCATTGGACAGCGCCATTGTTATGGATGTACAAGCTAAATAACGCCAGGCTAATGTACATCACCAATATTTAGAAACGGAAAAAACGGCCCTAAAGAACAAAATGTTTACTTTATGTGAGTGCAGATAAATTACAAATAAAACAAGCTAACAGAATAATAACTTAAAAAGGTCAATAGATAAAACGCTTAAATTTTTCAAAGAAATCATTCGTATAAAAAATATTCTAATGTGAGACATGGAGAACGTTCAATTTGATGCAGGAGATTGTGATACTTATTTTGAAAAATGTTCAACTCCAGCGACACTCTATGGACGAATTGGATTTTCTATACATAATATTTCCTTAGTTTATCAAGATCCATGTAATTTTTTTTTAAATTAAATTATTAACTGCTAAATTCTAGGAAGTATATTTATCTTTCTTACAATTTGGTCCTGCAAACATTTACAACTATAATAAGAATGCAGGACTAAACACAAGACTTAGATAAGCGTGGAACAAGATAAGGTAAAATGAGATAACATATTTTAACAGTCTGATAACAGGAAGAAAACTTATTGTTCTTTTTAAAAAACACATCAAGGTTTAAACTAAAATTATATCAGTTGGACCTAACAGGACTGAAACTGAACGAGTTTATTTTCTAAAACAGTTTACAAGTGTTTCAAAGTTATGTATTAATTATGGGCAGTACCGCCGAGAGGGGGGGCAAATGCCCAGGGGCCCGGCGAGTTTTAGGGGCCCGGACTAGGCTCGCAAATCAACGTCTTTCTTATTTTGCTAGCAGAAGCCAAAATAACGGTAGCAGCTATGTCGTCTGAAAAGGAATCCTTGTTTTGTTTTCCATGCAGTTTATTTAGTGAAGTTGCCGTATCTTGCAGATCAATTTTGTCAAGTGATCAAGGATGGTCAAAACAACATACGTGGCGTAAGTTGTACGATAAAATACCAGCTCACGAGAAAAGTGACGGTCATAAAAAATGTTACATAAAGTGGCGAGATTCAGAAAGAACATTTCTCTTTGGAAAAAATATAGAGTCTCTGATTGATAAAGAAATTGCTACAAACGTGAAATACTGGAGAGAATTGCTCAAACGAATTTTAGCAGTGGTTTTATTCTTGGGCGAAAGAGGACTTGCTTTCAGAGGTTCTTCCAACAAAATTGATGACCATGATAATGGAAATTTTCTTGGAATTATAGAACTGTTAGCTCAGTTTGATCCTTTTTTACAAGAGCATGTTTCTAAAGTTAAAAAATCTCAAAAACATTGACAACGCCTTCAGGTCCATTATCTCACAGCAGATTCTCAAAATGATCTTATCGAAGCATGCATGTCAAAAGTTGTTCAAGAAATTTTGGCAGAGAGAGAAAGATCACAGTATTTTTCAATGATGGTAGATGCTACGCCAGATTTTTCTCATACAGAACAAAGTACTTTTGTTCTGAGATATGTACTAAACTGCAATTCAACATTTTTTGTCAAAGAACGTTTTCTTGCATTTTTTGATTATAACAAAAAAAACTGGCCAGGATATTGCAGATATGATCAAATATGAACTGGAGAAAAACAAAATTTCTATAGATGATTGTCGATGTCAGCGATATGACAACGGATCAAACATGGCAGGAAAGTTTAAAGGAGCACAGGCAATCATTGCACATTCATATCCTCTTGCGAAATTTTCAAATTGTGGCGCGCAAAGTTTAAATTTATTTGGTATGCATGCTGCAGAATGTTGTAATGACGTTATAACTTTTTTCGGAATAGTTCAAAAATTGTATAATTTCTTTGCGTACAGTCTTCAACGATGGGAAATTCTACAAAGATTAACTGGATACTCACTGCATAATCTTTCTCAAACTAGATGGTCGGCACGTGTGGAGGTGTGAAACCTATTGCAAAGCACCTGCCAATTATCAAACACGCAATTATTAATGTAAATAACTATATTTGTCATCAGAAAGTAAGACTGAATTGCAAGGAATTTAGCATTATATGAAATCATTCAAGTGTGTTTTAATTGCTACAATATGGCTCAAAATCTTAGTTGCTATAAACACTCGAAACAAAGTTATTCAAGCCAGAGAAGCCACACTTGATGTAGAAGTAGAAAACATTGACAGTCTGCTTGGAGAGCTGAAGGATCTACGTGATAAATGAGATGTTTTGCTAGCAGAAGCCAAAATAACGGCAGCAGCTATGTCGTCTGACTTGCCATGTGAAACAGAACTTCCTGAAAAACGCCAAAAACGACGAAAACTTTTTTATGATGAAAGTCAACATATGCCAGAAGAGAGTGCACATGAAGTGGATGATGATTTTAAAGTAAAAGTTTTCTATAAACTTATTGATAGTGTTATATCTGGTTTAACAGAGCGTTTTCAATTGGCAAGGGATATAAAAAATTCTTTCAATTTTCTGTGGTTGTTTCCAGAAATTAGAGAAACTTATCTGGAAAAGAAATGTTCTAATTTCTGCAAAGAATTTGACAAAGATGTAAGCTGTGATTTAATTGAAGAAGTAAAACATCTAAAGTCAATTTATTCAGATAGCATACAAAGTGAAAAACTTCATCCCATAAAACTGCTGAATAAAATTTACCAGTTGAGGTTGGAATCTATATTCACAAATATTGCTATTGCATTACGGATCTTTTGTACAATTCCTGTAACAGTTGCAGAAGCTGAAAGAACATTCAGCAAGCTAAAGCAAATAAAAAGTGTGCAGCGATCAACCATGAAGCAAGACCGCTTGAACGGTATTGCAACTCTTGCGATCGAGCATGATTTGGCGAAGTTATAAAATTTTGAGGATGTTATTAACAATTTTGCTTTAGCCAAATCAAGGAGAGTTTGTTTTTAAAAACAATAAAATACAATTTTTTTCAAATAACAACTGAATAATCATAAAACCAAACCTTGTATGATGTATCTGTCTAACTTATCTAAAGTATAAGTACAAAGTATATGATCTGTGAATATTTTTTTTAATTCTCATGACCTAAAGATACTTTAGAGGTTTATGCCCGGGGGCCCGTGACAACCCTGCCTAGGGGCCCGAAATTTTTGTCGGCGGGCCTGATTGTGGGGAATTAAGAATGTTTGTGAGAAACTTAACTGAACACTTTTCCACCACATGGCATATAACTAATACCTAATTTTATCCCAATATTTTAATATCTACGATTTCAATTCAAGCTGCTTACTCTTCATTTCCTTTGATCATCTTTTTTTTTAAATTCATTTCAGTTAATATATAATTTCACAGCCAACATGTTTGAACAAACTTTTTTTTCCTCCCGATTTCATATTTGTTTTACTTTGCGATGTGAAAAAAAACTTTCCTTGATGCTACTGCAACTGTGGACAATTCTGTTGCATTACTTTAAAAAATGCGCATAGCATATAGAACCCTCCCCTAAAACCCCACCCCTTTGTCCCCCCTCTTTTGTCTTCAGTTAGACAAGATACGCGTATAAACACAATCCCATCCTTTCCATTGTTAATTTTTTTTAGATCAAACTAGAAATACAAATTTTAATATTCTTAAAATTATAACAATTTCCAGACATTTTGCATACATCTTCCAATGTCAAAGTATGAACATATAATAATCATTGCTTTATTTGCACAACCCATTCCCCCTTGGAGTCGCCGTTATCGGTAGACCCTAAAAGTTAGCCGTAGCTCTTTGGAAACGAAAACTGTCGATGCTGTATTGGAGGTCGTTAACAACATTAGATCACGCGGGGGCATGGTCGCCCCCTCAGTACATTACAGGGCACCCAAAGATACCACAGCAGGAAAGGGCAAACCTGCTTGCGCAGCAGGGCGCTGCGCAGCCCCAAATCAATCGCCCAATGACCCAACTTGGGGTAAAATTGTGGCTAAAAGACCATTTTATGGAAAAATGGCTAGCGGGCTGGGAGAATGGTGACACGGCAAGGTTGCTTTACGATAAAATGCCGCGAGATCCTAGGTGGAAACTGCCTCGTAACTGCCAATCTCTCATCACGCAGATGCGGACAGGATTCTGTCCAACAAACATCTACTTTCACAGGCTAGATAAAAACAGGGAGTCCGGCTGCTGTTTATGTGGTATGGCCGAGGAGACAGTGGCATTGACCAAATGACGAATGCTCTGCGGCAATCGGGGACGTGGACGGGTCTGTGGGTCAGGCAGCACACGCACTGCGGATGAATATCTCCATGGCGATGCCCATATCTTGAGGCTCGCTGTTGGTATTGTTGGCTGGTGTAACAGGCCAGATTAAACCCCTGACCAGAATATACCCGGGTATAATCTGGCCTAGGCCTGAATATACCCGGGTATAATCTGGCCTATACTAGAATATACCCCAGGGTTAAACTGGCCTAGGCCAGAATATACCCCTTCAGGCCAGAATATACCCCTTTGACAACATGATATATAGTAAAAAATGGATGAATGTTTATTTAGACATTCTATTGGTGTTTTAGCTTTGTCAGAGAAGTTTAACTCATTTCTTAAGTATGAAAGATGTTTTATTTACAATAAAATAATAATATTAAAATAATTTCTTTTCTTACGATGTCTGATAGGATGGTCATTTTTATCTAAAGTTATAGTCTACACATGCAGATCAAGGGGGTTTGATTACACGGAGTTGGCGTCTGCTATCAGATGGTCGCCCTCGGGTGAAGCCAGTGGGCGGAGCCTATCGCCTTATTGCTGTACTCAAAACATTCCACCAGCTTTCATTAGGATACCAGTTTTCTCATACTGGTAACGACTCCAATGAACTTCGTGTTTTGTCATCACGTTTTTTTCTTAAGTCTCCTAAGGCCCTAGTTCATTTCTGGTGCTCTAGATATTCTAATGGATCAATTATAAATTTTAAAGCGCTGTAATGTATCATAATGTATGGTATGTAAAGTCAGTGGCGTAGCTAAGGGGGGCGGAGGGGCGGTCCGCCCCGGGCGGCACTCATCTAAAAAGCGGCATTTTTGGCTTAATTGGAAAAATAGAGCTATTTCCGACAACAGCCGTTTTTCTTTTGAAGGGAGAAAAAAAGTGAAACGAAAATCCTCATCATGTAATCTACTAAATGAAATTTTTTACCATCAAATAAATGTCTTTATTACCATGGACAAAGGACAGTTCAAATTAAACGAAAAAGGGTCCAGGTTTTTCATTGCTGTCCACAGGGCCAGTCTTTGTAATTGCGGCGCCTTATGCAGCTTATTATGCAAAAATGGATGCGCGGGGCCCAGTTTGGGTAGGGATAAGGTATTAATAAGGATATAAGTGAAAATTAAGATAGATTGGGCCTATGAAAGCATGAACCCACTAAGGCGGCATAAATGCATGGCAGTGGCCTATGACCAGCCAACGCTTTACCTACACTACAAGAAGATGCCTTATGTTAGAAAAACAGGGTGGATGTCCCCTCGATCTATTAAAATATATTAAATAGTATAGATTCTTTACCCAACATTATAATTTTGCTAAGAATGTTTTCAACAATTACTATCATTGTATCTAGTTGTGAAAGAAGCTTCTCCAAACTGCAGTTGATAAAAAAAAATAAACCCTATCTTCGTTCCACATTGAATTTTTTAAGACTACAAAATCTTGCAATATTGACTAAATATAGAACAAGATATTACAAATAATTTAAATTTTGATAATATAATACACGACTTCTCTATTATGAAAGTTGGGTAAGTAAATTTATAAATATGTTTACATACTAATGTATACAATTTCTATGTTTATAAAAGAAATCATATATTTATAAATAGAAAATAAAAGCATATTAATTGTTAATAGTTTTCAGTGTAAATTTGGAATATGCGACCTCAATAAATTTCTTGTGGCCTTGAATAAAAGCATCTTAAATTTTTAAAAATGTGTACTTATAGGTATATCATCTTATTCGGCCCATTTTATTAATGCTTACATAAATATGGTATGGAATGGTTACCATGTTCCACACCTTTTACTTTTACAATGTACTTTCCTTTCATTAACAATTATTTATTTATTTTTATTAATTTATAAAAACCATCATACGATTGACTTAAGTGGCCGTCCTCAAATGAAGTGTCGCGATTTTGGCTGAAAATTTACCCCCAGCTCCCCCCTGGTCACACGTCGTCACAAAAACTTAGACCCCTTTCTTCAATGTGACATTACAAAGCCTCCACCTCCCCCCCCCCCCATAAAAGCAGTATTTTCTATTTGAAAATCAGCATGTTTCCAAATTATTATTTTTTTGTCAGTTAAATACTTTTTAGTGTAAGGCTGCACTCTAATATCTTAACACGTTTAAAACCCTGTAAAAATTTAATAAATTAAGTTTCGGTAATTATATATTTAAGTGGAACTTTTATTTAAATTTGCGGTTTTTATGTCACATCAAATGTGTGACACCCTCCCCCCCTTCACATGTGTGACGTCATTTATGGACACCCAGACGGCAAATTGGAGACCGCCCCGGGCGGCAAAAGCTCTAGCTACGCCACTGTGTAAAGTTATTTATTATGTGATCAGCTGATCGAGGCCTACAAAGGCTATGCCTATATAACTATATAATTTTTTTTATTTATATCGCATAATATTCATTAATATATTATATTAATGAATATTATGCGATATAAATAAAAAAAATTTGCAGAGCACTGAATTATTAGTTCTACTATACAGACTATACATGACATAATTAAAAAGATCGTATTATTATTTTTATCTCTTGTAATTATTCTTATGTTACTTAGTAATATTATCTAATTTTAATTGAAATTTATTTCTTTTGAGTGTTTGTCAAATGTATATATCCTCATCTTTGTAAAAAGAAGACGATGAGTAAGATATGACAAAAAATAACAACAAACATTAAATAAAAGGATTATAACACTATTACTATTATCATTATTAATTCAAAGGTAAGTATCAGTTTGGACTTTGACTTAGCATCAGTAAAAACTTCTAACTAAATTATGGCTATGCTCTTATAATTTTAATAGCACACCACATAGTTTAAAAATAATATAAATATAAGTTAAGAAATTAAAATAACATAGGCTATACGATTATAACTAGAAAACTAATACTAATAGTATTAAGGTTTAATGTCAATGGGACCTGTATTTCTTTGTATTGTATACTGACTTTAATATTGCTAATAATTAATAGTAATAATAATAGTATTAGTATTAGTTATTGATTATATATGTAAAATATTAATTGTTTGTCAAATGTATATATCCTCATCTTTGTAAAAAGAATATTGTGTGTATGAGTAAGATATAACTAAAACAAAAAATGAACAACAAAAACATTAAATAGAAGGATTATAACCTTATTATCATTATTAATGCTAAGGTAAGTATCAGTATCAGTATCAGTTCGGACTTAGCATCAGTAAAAACTTCTAATTATGCTCTTATAATTTTCAATAATTTTAATAACATACAACATAGTAACATAGTTTAAAAATAATATAAATAAGTTAAGTTATTTAAATAACATATACGATTATAACTAGAAAACTAATACTAATAGTAATAGTGTTACTATTAAGGTCTAATGTTAATTGGACCTGTATTTCTTTATATAGGCCTACTGACTTTAATATTGCTAATAATAATTATAGTATTAGTAATAGCATTAGTTAGTGATATTACTAATAGTAACTATTCCTATAATATATATATTAGGGCTGTTATCGATTAAATTAAATTTAATCGTTAACTTTTGAAAAATTACCGATTAATTAATCGATAATTTTGTTAAGCTAAAAATAAAGATATATGACGTCATTAAACTGAAAATTTCAAGGGAAGTAATAAAAACAGGCAATTAGTATTTTTGCATTTAGTTATTTTTAAAACACTTAGCACTGAAAAGAAGTTAATTAAAGTTGAGGCACTTGAATGAAAATTTCAAATTAATTTTATAAATATAAAAGTCATAGAAATTGTTTGATGATTAGTAAAAACATAAAGATAATCTTTTTATCCCAAGTGGTTCGAAAGCCATGATTTTTTTTTTCTAAGACCTCATTAGGGGCCGTCCATAAATGACGTCACGCACCTAGGGGGGGAGGGGGGTCACACTTTTGTGACGATGCGTCACGTGGGGGAGGGAGGGGG
>MUZC01000021.1:877382-899273 GCA_002072015.1 Radix auricularia
ATCCACTTCTGTAAAGAAAGATATCTAATCTTTTATCACAAAAGTGTGACCCCCCTCCCGCCCCCTAGGTGCGTGACGTCATTTATGGACGGCCCCTAAGCGTTGATCAATATTGGTTTTCGTTTAAAATATTTTTCACTTTTTCGCACAAGAAAATAAATTATATACATTTAGAGCATTTTAACACAACGAGATGAACAAGGGGCGAGAACAAGCTCCAAGAAAGACAACCCATCACAGAACATGAGCTCTACTGATGGATGCACAAGAAAGACAACCCATCACAGAACATGAGCTCTACCAATGGATGCACAAGAAAGACAACCCATCACAGAACATGAGCTCTACCATTAGATGCACAAGAAAGACAACCCATCACAGAACATGTGCTATACCAATGGATGCACAAGAAAGACAACCCATCACAGAACATGTGCTCTACCCATGGATGCACAAGAAAGACAACCCATCACAGAACATGAGCTCTACCAATGGATGCACAAGAAAGACAACCCATCACAGAACATGAGCTCTACCCATGGATGCACAAGAAAAGACAACGATAAAAGACCACACAAGCAGGTGTTATAAAATTAATAAGTAGTTTGTTAATTATTATACTAGTTTGTTTGTTTTGATCTTGCACAAAATTATTTTGTTAATTATTTTAATAGTGTATTTGTTTTGATCTTGGACAATTATTAAAAACTATTTTGCCCATCATGATGCTATGGTTGTCATTTTTAATTTAGACAAACAATATCTGGCGTTCTCTATTCTTACAAGGAAAACGTGTTTCCGGCCATGGCAACTTATGCAGCTACAGCGAGCCCTGCACTTTCAAAGGCCCAGCATTTCTTAAGTTTCACTTATCTTCTTATTAATTTCTTATTCGAACCCAAACTTGACCCTACACACTCAGTTTGGCACACTAATCTCCATAGGGACCCGTTATTGCTAAGACCGGCATTGCTTATAATAAAGCACATGCCACACCTATTTGGGGGGGGGGGTGATTTTGTGGCACATTACAAGCCATGAATCAATCGACTCAAACAATGAAAAAAAATCATTACATCAAATATGAGATTTGGAATTTTAAGTATATGCTTAAGGGTAGTTTTAATTTAATTTCATACTGTTTAACGCCAAAATTTATTAAAAACAAATTTGTTTTAAAAGTTTGATTAAAATCCTATTTGCTTACGTAAATCAAAATAATTTAGTGAATAATAAATTTATTTATTTAAAAAAAATTATCTCAAACAATAATTAATAATCATTAGGTATAAAACAATCTTGCCAAGGGAGGCTACTTGTATGCATTTAGGCATGACATATTTACCTCTCTTGCTAAATTCAGGGGCATGAAACCTGGATTTAACATAGTTTTTTTTTCAGTCTACTTTTGATGATCTGCTAATTTTGATCTCGTTGCCCAGAATCGAGTCATGACCCATCAAGTACTAACATGTTTCAACTTTCTGACTTTAAAAAACGCTTTATCAGATTATGTAAGATGCACAACTATGACATTGCTAAGCGTCAATGCACTGACTGTACATTAATAATTTTCCGGTCAATGAAGAATTGCAAGACCAAAAACCAAGGGTTATCACAGGAATAAAAAATGTGTTGTTTCCCTTCTTTACTGAAGTGGGCAACCCACTTGCTCCACACACCTTCCCCAATAAAAAATTCTTCTGTTCTTTAATAAAAATATGGAACTGTTACTGTTAATTGTGTTTTATATATTTACAGATTTCATTCCCTCCCTTTCTTTTTCACCTGCTAGGATTTCTGACTTTTTCCAAACAATATATATACTAAGACTATTAAAAGAAGGTTCTGGGAAGTTTTTTCAAGGTAACAAAAAATTACTGTTTATTTTTTTTTTACAAATCTGTTATGGGTTCAAACTTAACAAAAAATAAGCAGATCACAAACAAATTCAGTTTAAGTTTTATAACTCAAGATCTTTATTTGAAAAATTAAATTAAATTAATTAATTAATAATTTTCAGACATTAAAAATAATAAAAGAAAAATTTATTATCTTGGATAATACTTTTTGTTCTCTCTGTGACTGATCTTCTCAAAATTAAAATCTAAGATAAAGTCTTTTCATTAAAATAAACTAAATATTGTATAAGTTTCAAGAAATATTTCTCTTTAAAGTTATAAAAGAAAAAAATATCACAAGCATCCACTTCTGTAAAGAAAGATATCTAATCTTTTACAATTATTGACAAATACTTTTAGTATTGAATTCTAAAATATAGATAACTATATTTATGACACTTATAAAAGGAAAAAATAAAAATAAATTCTTTTATTATAAACATATTTTAAAAATCCAAAGAAAATGTGTGCAGGAATTTTTTTCCTAATTTCTATTTTTATATGATGTCATAATTCTAATTACTTGAAGAAAATTTCATTACAATTGACAAAAATTGGTGTGTGTATAATGTTATGCAGATATAAAGTGAAAAAATCTATATTAATATTTTATTGCATTAATTGTAATGGAAAATTCTCCACACTTATACTTATAATGAATATATAGCATATTTACTTGTAAAATTATTTTTAAAAGTTGACATTTCTTGGAGATAAAAAAAAAAGGTTTGATGTTTATATTTAATAACTTAGAAGACAAATTTAATATAAACCCTAGAAAATGTTTAAACATGGCCTTTATATGGTCCAGTAAACTGTAATACTGTTTAAACAGCATGACCTTTATATGGTCATGTCAACTGTTACTAATATGACCTTTATATGGTCCAGTCAACTGTTACTAATATGACCTTTATATGATCCAGTCAATTGTTACTAGCATGGCCTTTATATGGTCCAGTCAATTGTTATTCTGTATAACTAGCATTGCTCCAGGTTATCATACATAGTTTTATGCTTGAAATCAATTAACATTAAAATAATTAAAATCATAAAACAATTCTCACAACCATTCAATTGTTGTTTGTCATTAAGATTGATCTACAAAATAACATCTATATGTAGGAATTAGAGGGGGGGGGGGTTGAGTTCTCACATAGCACTATATTTTTTAAAAATGGAAGTGCTCATATAACAAATAAATGACAGTTATATATCTTACATAACACATGGGCTGTAATTCTTTTTTTAAAAAAAAGTGAAATTCGTGTTAGCAAAATGTCCATACTGATAACAATAAACAACACATAGATACAAGATTTTGAACTGTCTATCAAATTTTATGGAATGATATTTTAAAAGAAGATTTTTTTAAAAGTTGTGTCTGTGTGGCTGTGATTACTTTGATCTCCAGCATTTCAAAGAGATTGCTATGAAATAATTTGAGAACATCATCTTCACATTACTCTGATCAAAGGTTTACTCAGTATATGTAACTATTTCATCACCTATCATAGGCAGTATATGTAACTATTTCATCACCTATCATAGGCAGTATATGTAACTGTTTCATCACCTATCATAGGCAGTACATGTAACTGTTTCATCACCTATCATAGGCAGTATATGTAACTATTTCATCACCTATCATAGGCAGTACATGTAACTGTTTCATCACCTATCATAGGCAGTACATGTAACTGTTTCATTACCTATCATAGGCAGTATATGTAACTATTTCATCACCTATCAAAGGCAGTATATGTAACTATTTCATCACCTATCATAGGCAGTATATGTAACGATTTCATCACCTATCATAGGCAGTTTATGTAACTATTTCATCACATATCATAGGCAGTATATGTAACTATTTCATCACGCATCATAGGGAAAAACATAATGCCAGATACTTTTAGGATTAATCATTATTAAATCTATTTATGAGCTAGTCTTCCAAGCTATTTCTTGTTAAAAACATGGAATTTTTATCAGGAACACATTTTTTAGAATCAATTATCCTGAAAGATAATAAGAGAAAAACATTTGTTTAGTTTAATGGACATTAACAAAAAAATAAAATAGACATCAACCATTGCACATGAACAGGGTTACTATTTGACAAAATACTAATATATCACTTCATCATGAAATGTTTTATCTTTTTTTTTTCACTGAAAAGTTTTGTCTTTATTTCACTAAGTAAAATTTTTCTCCAGAAAACCGCAACCGATTAAATTTTTTACTTGGGCAATAATCTGTTTTAATCTAAATCATAAATGCACTTTATTAAATATGTGATCCTTAAAAATCAACATTATCTAGTTAAAAAGAGCTATATAGCAAAAAATTTGCTAAAATAGATTGTCAAACATTTAAAAGTAAGAAATTATTTTAATAAATGACCATATTCATTAAAGGCATTCTCCTACAATTGTAAGCTTTAAAAAAAAAAATTTTTTTAATATTCATTTAGAGTATTATTACAAGAACAAGATCAATCTATGCTAAATGACATTAAATGTTACAAGCTTTTTCAACAAGAACAATTTTACAAAAAAAAACATATTGAAATAACCCTTTGATTTAAACCTTTTAGACATAGACATGCTTTAAATAACCACTAAAGAAATAGACATGTTTTCATTTAAAACCCCTGTTTACACTATGAGCTACATGTACTCCAAATATAAATTCGTGGGACATGTTCCATACAGAGTTCAAAATATCAGCTCAAACAGGATGCACCATACCTCTGAACGCAAGTAAGGTGGCTTCTTTTTTTTAGAAGTTAAATAAAATGATGTGCAAAGGTTCTCCATTAAATACTTGACAGGCTAATCACATTGAGCTAAGCTAAAAGCTTCCTGCTACCTCCTCTGTAGCAGGGCCTGGTCTACAATACTCCTCATGTCAGCGATGCACTGTTTCCTGTTCTTGTGTTGGATCAGGGCACTTCCGGAAACAATCAGGTTTGCACCAGCCTGAAAAAATATTGCACAAGAAATGGATGCTGTACAAGTTTGCACACGGACCAACAAAACTTAGAGGGAAAATTGGCTATAAGCCAATAATTTTTTTCTGCAGTTTAAAATTGGATGGAAAGGGTGAATTTAACTCTCAATGTGTTAAGCGTGATAATGCGCGCCTCATCGTTATTACCAAAGCGCTGTAAAGCGTGCCTCAATAGAACTCTCTTTAGAAATGAAATTACAGAAAATAAAAACTCTTCAGTACGTGAAAGACAATGTATTCGATTTCCGACAATGGCAGCCGTTTCCCCTCGTTAGTGTTATTGCTTGATTTGTGAAGTTTAAAAAAAAAATTTACAGGCTTTTTTTGAAGATGTGATTTTGCTATACTTTGTTACTAAAATAACAGTACCAAACTCGGGTAAAAATAGTTCTAAACTCAATACGGTCTTTTGGATACTTAAAATAACCATTCTTATCCTAAAAGATGAAGTCAGTATGACAAATAGAATTTATGCAATTTTTAAAATTTTATAACCAGTTGATCGCAATTCAGGAAATTCTTATGGGACTGAGGTGGAAGTTTTCAACAACTTTATGGCATATTAAGAGTTAACAGTTCTTAAGCAATATAAAAAGACAAATGATTTTCTGAAGACTCAAAAATATTTTTTTAAACTTCACTTGAATGATCAGTTGCATCTTTGTCTTGATGCCATAAGATAAGATTACCCTGGCCCCAAGTAAAAGATATTAGAGTAAGTGAGCTCAATACTAGTCTATTTGGATGTACATCTACACACTCCTGTATGGTGTTGGAAACTCCTCCACCATACCACCCTGGCCCTACGTAAAAGACAATAGGATTAGTAAGTTCTGTACTAGTCTATGTCGACATAATCTGCAAATTCCTATATGATACCTGGGTTCTTCACCATCTTACCATAACCCCATTTTAAAAAAAATAATAAGATTATTTAGTTCAAATCTGTACCAACATACATCTGCACATTCCTGTATGGTACTGGGACCTACTCCACCATCCACACCAATGTCCAAATTTAGAAATTTCTCTCTCAAGAAATGAATCTGTTGAAATAGAGTTACGAACATTAGAGTCTTGTTGATTGATCATGTACATTGTACGGTGTACGTTGAGAAAATAAAATGTAAATGATAAATAAGTGACTATTTGTAACATCATAGCCTTAGAAATAACACTGACTTATGAATCTGATTGTCAGCTTAATAGCCAATAAATAAATCAGAACTCATCGTCAACACAGATGATTATTTAGTCCAAAAAGGATTTTAAAATTAATAAGACAGACCTTTGGTAAACATTCAGCCATGAACTTCTGACCCCCGAACCCAGGGTTCACAGTCATGACCAGAACACAGTCCAGCAGGTCAATGTAGGGAAGCACAACTTCAACATCTGTAGGAGGGTTAATGCCCATGCCTGCCTGTGTGATTGGAGTATACAGTCACATCAGCCATTTTAAATCAAAGTCTTAGAGCAATGGTAATAGGCTCACAGGCAGTCTGGTGTGGCATGATGAATAAAAACTGAAAAGCTCTGGATGGAAGGGTAGGGGTGTTAGGTGGGGGGGATAGAATCATCATTGCAAAACATGGAGGTATTCAGAGTTAAATGTCTCACCAACCAAAACAGTACCATCAACTGATACACAGCAACAAGTACGGTCCCAATGTTCAAATACATTGACGCGATGGTCGAGGGGTAGCACGCTCGACTGCTGTACCGATGGTCAAGAGTTCGAATCCACACAAAGGTGAGGATTCGTTCCCGTGGCCGGAGGAGTCCCCAGGTCACCCAGCTCTGAATGGGGTAATGCGTGGAACCCCTATAGCCGTGGCCTGTGACCCCTGAATCAATTGCCAACAGATCATCTCTCATGGTCTGTGGACGCAATTATCTTCTGCATCAAAGGAGCGTCTGTATATCTAAGATAAGATACATGAAAGGTATGGGTATGAGGTGATTTGAAAATGGTGGGTGGGAGGAGTACTGTATATACTTTTTCTAAAGTTGGTTTTTTTTGGTGTACTAAATCTAGGGGGAAAAGTTGGAGTGTCTGCTTGTATATTTACGATGGTTGTTGTTATTTAAAAGCCATTTTAGATCATCAAGTCCCTTTTCTACTTTCTACAAGATTCGACTGCTCTACCAGAAGCTATACTATATTATTAAAAATCTGCACTTAACTTATTTCATCTTTTAATTTATTTTTGTAAATGTTTTTAAAAAATTGTTTTAAAAATTTTATTTTCAACAACAAATTTTAATGTACACGCTTTCACCACTGTTTACCTGAGAATTTATTTTTTAATACCAGTAGCTATTGCCTAATAAACATCACAAAGGTAAATATAGGCAGTACAAAGTTAACAATTATAATGACTGATTTTGCGTGTGGTTTAAAAAAACTTTGTACCATTTTGTTTAAGCTGTCCTATTATTTTTTTTTTTGGGNTTGTGACCGGATTATAGGTTATATGCTTTTTATACTTTTAATATTTTTCTCTTCCAGCCGGGGAAGGGGTGGGGGGAGGGGGGTTAGGATATGAACTAACCAGCTATAGAAAAAGTATAAGCACTTGTTAAAAAAAAGGCTTATAGGTGGTGCAAATTTTTTTTTTTTAGCCGGGTATTATTATCAACTACCTAGCTCTATAAATGAATCTAAAGTATTCTTAAATGAAGGAGTGATGTGTCACTTTTTATAAATCTCACATAGTAATGGATCACTTACTTTCATGCCTGCTTCTCGAATTTTACGGATGCATTCAGCTGGATCTTTTGTAGCCTCATAATGAAACGTGTACATATTTGCCCCAGCATCAGCCATTCCCTCAATCCACTAGCATGGAAATGGGATATGTTTATATATTATGTGAATATTTGTTTAAACATGATTTTAATTTTTTTTGGTATTTTAATAATTTTGTAACCAAAAGAACGTACGGAATTTTTAAAATTTTAATAAATGGCTTTTAAAATCAGAAATAAATATAAAATATCCAAATCAGATATGGTAAATTGATTCTTAAAAATATATTACATTGCCGCTGAACTATGAACTCATTGATATTGATATGCAATGATATTGTGATTGATAGGAGTAGGAGAATTCTTGTGATAATGATGTTATGTTATCTTACCACCTTTGTAATTTAAAAAAAAATAATCATAAATACCCCAGATCTAGAGCAGGGGTCCCCAACCCCATGGCCGCAGACCAGTATCGGTACGTAGAGCAATTGGTACCAAGAAACATTAAAATATTTCCTTTGTTGTTACTGGGGTGTATTTTTCTCTGGAATTTATGTCTTTCCAAACACAAACCATTTGAGTATTTTGAAAAAAAAAAACTGAAACAAAAAGGATAGTACAAATTGGGTGGATAACAGTATTGGTAAGGCTAAATGTCAATCACTATCTAAGAAGACTAAATCTTGCCTTCCGCTGAAGACATTTGGAATGAAATTTTAGGAAAGATTGTTGCTTGAGTTAAGACATGTGTCTAGCACTGTTACGTGAAGCATTATGGAAATAGCTGAAGAAATTGTGGCACTCAATAACAAGACAATACTATGCGCATATGTGCAATATCTTTAATAGAAGAATGTTCATGATGACTGATTATGTGCACTATCTTTGCCGATTGTCAACCAACACCACAGGAGCAGAACTATTCAAGTCACTGGATGCTGATATATATTAAGACAGTTAAAATGGTCCTTTTGTTTGGACATATGAACAAACAGGGCTGCCATGTTCAGATGAACGACTGGTTTAACTATTAGAGTGTTCAGGAGGTGGCACCTGAGAGTAGATTGCTGTGCCATTTTTCATTGTTTGGCCATGGCTGTTGTTCATTTTGAGTGACATAACCCTTCTTTACGTAAGTGACACCGAGCCTTTTATAATGGCGGAAGTTCCTGATGCTTATAAAATTTTCAATTATTTTTCCTTTGAAGATTATAGTATTTGATAATTCAACTTTAAAGATGATCCTATATGTAATTAAAACTATTTGGCCATGGGTCAGTGTTGTTAAATTAATTATTCAAGAGCTAAAGTTGATGGTTCAAAAGGAGTGCTTAATATTATTTGGACATTTTTATAGAAAACAGTTCACTTTGTCATAATGTAAGCCATGGACTATAACTTGTAAACACAACATAAACCTCATTTCAAGATAAATTTTATGATTAAATACAAACTAAAATGATTTTTAATAAAGAATATTTTAAAAACAAAATAAAGAAATAATAATTGTATTTACAGCATAGATCAAGAAAATAAAATCATTATTAAAACGAGAGATAAAGTGCGTGATGCAAACAGCCGAATCGAGGTCTCAAAATGTGGGGGTAAAATGCACTGGCTGCATTGATTGGGGATCAGGACAAATTGAACTAACCTTTAAAAATTCATAACTTTGGAACTCTAAATTTTTTTAGGGGAGGGAGTAAAGGGCAAGTAACCGCAACTTAGCAACAGTACTGTCCTAGACTCATCGACCTTCTACAGCCACCATCTTTGATCCTTTAAATCATAATTAGCTGTTAAAATGTATTTAAAAATCGGCTCTATTTAACTTTGCCATTAATTTTTAAGTTTATTTTTTAACTAAAGTTTCTACACTTTCTACTACTACTACCACACAAAATCCATGTTCTATGGTAAAATTTTCAGACGGTGGCGTAATATAGTTAGGGACCCACTGATCTAGAACACAGAGGTTAGAAAACACACAATTTTATTTTTGGAAAGTGTTACATCTTAAATATTTATACAGTTTGAGGCCCTATAAGCACAACTACAGGAATATTAAGTAAAAATGTAGATGAGGGGTACATTTTTTAAACAATTGAGAACTGCAACTTTGAAACAGGAAGTAGACTAAAAAAATAATAAATAAACTACAGAATAACTCTGGACGTCTGTCTCCTTCCCTACCTAATGATATGTGGTAAAGCTGCAGTTTTTACACAGATATTATTTCACAGTGAAATTTATTTTTGTTCTTAGAATATAAATAAATCTTTTAAAGACAATTTCATTTTTTAATTTGTTACTAGATGTTTGATTTTTATTTACTAGTGTGTTTTTAGTGAGAAAATTTCATTTGGCATCTTACTCTTACTTTGACAATTCGGCTAGTAAGATGCTAGATAAACAAAATGGATGTATCATACTCCGATTCTTTGATTATGTAGCTTCAACGGCTGAAAAAAGCCTTAGAATTTAATACAAATTAGAGTTATATTATAATTGTTTAATTGCTAAATCAGCTTAACTAAAAATAGGCACTTTCATAGAAAAAAAAAATAACTTTAAAATAATAAAAAATCAATAGCATAGTTAAATGGAGCTGATTTTTATGTAAATTTTAACACCAAAATTATAATTTTAGGATTAATAGTTTTAGAGTTATGAATTTTTAAAGTGTGGTTCAAATTGTCCAAATCCCCAGTACCAAAGCATTTTTCCTCCACATTTTGTGACCTCAATTCCGCTGCTCGTGTCACGCACCTAAGTCTTTGTTTTAATAATGATTTTATTTTCAGGATCACTGCTATAAAAAAAAATAATAATTAGTTCTTTAAATTGTTTTAAAAATATTCTTTATTAATAAATAATTTTACTTTGTATGACAGTTACCTACATATAAATATAACAAAATGAACTGTCCTCTATAAAAATGAGCAAAGTAATATTAGGAACTCCTTTTGCCTTTAGAACCTTAAACTTTGGCTCATGAATAATTAATTTAACCCTGACCAATGGTTAAAAGATTTTTGCACACAGCCAGAAGTAATGAATGAAACTACTAAGGATATTGTAGTAGTAGTAGTAGGAGTCAAAATGAGGTTCAGTGAATGGTAAAGACTATGCCATGGACTAGCCTGCACACAGTACATTATGAAATTTCATAATACCAACTCTGCAGGGTTAAGCCGTCTAAATTAAGTATATTATTGAACTAATTCCATATTAGATCACCTTTTAAGTTCAATTATCAAATATTTTAATGTTAAAAGTAAAAATAATTGAATATTTTATAAGCATCAGAAACTTCGGCCATTAAAAGTGGGGCATGCCACTTCATAATCATGAATGGGTCAGTGCATGGTAAAATTATTAAAATTATTTTAAAAATATTCTTCCCATCCCAGCTCATTGAAAATTGGCACACATATTATTCGATTGATAAAGAAGAACAAGAATTAATATGAAAGACCTAGAATTTGAATTTCCGCAAAAGTTTTTAGGGTGAAGATGCCTATATAAGCTTTGATATTCTAAATTACTATCGATTGACAATAAGAACTATTAGAATGTAGGCCAACATGTATTCATGATTCATAAGCTGCAGACCGGAAAAGGAACTGAAAGAAATATGTGTGGAAAGTACCTATTTATCAATAGTTTTACATCCTCATCGGAAAATTAAAAACTCTGACCCCCTGCGCTGAAATTAATTCCAGATACAAAAAACATAGTAGTCTCCCTTATCATACCAAAGTGCCTACTAAAAAATACAACATATAAAATATAAGATTTAATAATTTAATAAGATAATCGACATATAATCATGTATTAATATTAATATTAGGGGTGTGCCGGAATCCGGTTCCGCCGGATTTTGCACTATCCGGTGAAATCCGGTTCTGACGGATTTACATGTATCCGGAACAAATGGAATCCGGAATATACTGAATTACGGAATTTGCCAAATTTTCCAAACGATCACGATACATTAATCGATTGTTTCGCGAGCGTTGAGCTTGTTTAAGTTTAATATTCCGAACATACCAGAGGCTAGAGTCAGCACCGCTAATAGTGGCCAATCGGACCAATCCCATACATGTTAGTGCGGGGATGAGTAATTATTATTCGTGACGTCATCTTAACCACAATCACCAATGACGTTCTAACAGAAATAATAAGCAACTATACTGCCCAAGCGCCTGGCCGCCACCTTACCGAGCACGGCAGACAACCATCAAATTGCGTCAAACCAGCAGGCCTGTGCTGACCTAGCCTATCTATGACTACTTTTAGGGACATTGCGCTATCTCTAATTGGCTGGTCGATTACCACTTGGTTACCTAACGCTCTTTAGTTTAAAAGATGGTACGACGTAGCCATGGCCCGCAGCGCTCAGCTGTTACAAAATATTTTGCCACATTGAATGCTTGAAATTGAAGTGGAGTTTATACTAAGGTTGTTAAGACCGCTCGTTTTTTAGGACCGGCTAACTGCTCAAAAAAAAAAAGACTGGTTAATCGCTCATCATTATATTCCTTATCCCTTATACTTATGTTTTGAGAACTAGCAAGAGAATGTTGTCGCCTGGTGTTGTCTGATGGCATCAAAGCCCGCTTCCCCGGCTTGCGTTTAGCTCTTTCCACATCGCCCTCAATTCAACGCATTATAAAAAAAAAATTCCAAAGAATTAATTAAACAGTGATGGTTAATTGTCTTTTTTAATATTTTATTTTGAGGACTCGTAGTTCACCGGTCTAAATATGAGGACCGGTTCAATCGCTCGTTAAAGTTAGCGAGGCATTTTTCATTAGTTTCAAAAACCAACACCTCTCCCCGTCCGTTGTGACGTCATGTTTACCTCTCTTGTGTGTGATGCCGGTCAGCTCAGTCAAATCGCGCATTAAAATTAATAATATAAATTATAAAGCTACGGAGTAAACAATGATGATAAAATGGAATTTATATTTAAAAAACATTATTTTTCTATCACCAACTCGCCAGAATAAAATGAATTTTCGGCGCACATGTTCCCCTCCCCGTTTTTTCTGTTCAAATAGGGTTTGAGCCACACTTGCCGTACTATAGTACTATTAATGTGATAATCAAATGCCTTTGACTAGCAGTAAAACTGTCACTAAAAGACAAAACTCAAATTTGTGGGCCAATTAATCACTTGGTATCTTTGCTACGTCTTTCAAATACCTATCGTAATATATGCGCCGATAAGTTTTTAGAATGCCTGAAACAGACTATAAACCAGTGATCAGAAAATGCCGAGAGGTCACGTGGTCATATGCTTTTATAGCTTTCTTTGTCTTTATGAGACACAGACTATAATCAATATAAATAGAAACAGCCAAAATCCAAAATAATCCGGAATCCAGAATAATATGGAATCCGGATCCAGCGGATTTCGCATAAGAAAATCCTGAACAAGATCCGGTTGGAAAAAACGGTTCCGCCAAACCCCTAATTAATATTAAATAAATTTAAAACGTAAGTTCTCTAGATAAAATTAAATTTTGCTGCGAAATAATATATGTGTAAAAAATGCAGGGTAAAAGTGTAGTATGTCGACCGTGACATCACGGTCATGGCGGCCTTCTCTGTTATTATAGAACGTCCTTTAAAAAGCTTTAAATTTAAAATTAAAATTCTATAGCTATACCTAACCCAAACCCTAAAATCTTCCATTTTTTATAATCCTTTTAGAATTGGCAAACGTTATTTGCACGGTTTTGACGTCATAACCGTGCCGATATTTTTGAAAATTATTCGCACAGTTCGACCGTGCCGATAATTATTCGCACGGTTTTGAAATGCTAATCTACACTTACTAAATACAAAGTGTAATATTTAAGATAATGTAAAGTATTAGTATAGTTGATATTAAAGTTTTAGGACACTGTCTACTGTTAATTGATTTAATTGTTGTTTAATTGAGTCAAATAAATATTATTAGACCTAATAGGCTGCGCAAATAAAACAAATATAAATTACGACAATATTTAGTTACTGACCCACTGACAGACAGTGTCACTGTGACTGTGACTCAATGAGTCAATGACCAATGGCTACAAATTATGAAGATGACAATGATTATGAGATTTTGAACAAAAAATATCACGGTAAACTAATTTTGCTGTCACTGATATTGATAGTAATAGTATTTGAGCAAGAATCTGAGTCTGAGCGGACCTGCATACCGCCGTTCGCTAATTAATTATTAATGATTTATAATTAATCATTTTATTAATTAAAGTGAAAGACTTTATTTTATGATGGTAATGCATCATGGCATCATTTTAAAAAAATTAAAAAGTGAGAGTCCGTACTCAGTTATGTACTGTAAGTAAGAGTAAGTAAGGCTGAACTGAGTATGAGTATAAGCATAACAGTAACTAGTAACTTCAGTTCAGTAGTAACACTTGTAGTAACAGTGACTCACTCATGGGATATAAAAAAAATTCCCTGAAAAAAAAAATCCTGCTTGAGTGTTTGCAAGTATCGTCACTGTGGTTGTAAAACAAAAACCAACAGAAAAAAAAAACAACAGAAGAAAAAAAAAAGATTGTGTCAGGATTCGATCCGCTAAACAATAATAACACTCATTAACTCTTTAAATGACTATCCATGGGTCTAGAGAAACTTGAAAATTTATGCGATTATTCAAAGTTATATCCAATTATCATTGATTAGACATCAATCATTAAATTGTAACTAGTATTAGTATTAGTGCTATATACATGTACTATTAACTAGGGCTGTTATCGATTAAAATAAATTTAATCGTTAACTTTTCAAAAATTATCGATCAATTAATCGATAATTTTGTTAAAGCTTAAAGTAAAGATTTATGACGTCATTAAACTGAAAATTTCAATGAAAGTAATAAAAACAGGAAATTGATTTTTTTTAATTGAGTTATTTTTAGGACATAGCAATAAAAATAAGTTCAATAACGTATTAAAATCTAGGCACTTGGATGAGAATTTCGAATTTATTTTAAATTATAAAAGTAATACAGCTATATAGAATTTGTTTGATGATAAACAAAAACATAAAGATCATCTTTTTATCCCAAGCGGTTGAAAAGACATAATTTTTTCTAAGACCTCATAATCACTTTTTTCCCTATGTTGTCTTCCTTCACATTTTGAAACCTTTTATGGCATTTTTTTTAAAAAGCCCATAGCTATGTATATAATTTAAGGTAGTGAGTATAGCCTCGTGAGGACGACCCAATATGCAGCTGCATACGCGCTCGTTCACTTTCGGTTAATACTATTCTTGGTAACATTTTTTTTATAACGTTAAAAATTTCATTAGTGACTGTGTGGCTGTGTGGTCATATTGATTTTTTTTTTCAAACAATACTACATGAATTGATAATGAATAGCATTTTTTTTTTATGGTTTGTTTTGATGTTAGGTTTAGGGATAGACTTTAGGGTAACGTTAAGTGATAGTTATTAGGGTTTGGGTTAGGTTTAGTGATAGTTTTTAGGGTTTGGGTTAGGTTTAGTGATAGCTTTTAGGGTTTGGGTTAGGTTTAGTGATAGTTTTTAGGGTTGGGTTAGGTTTAGTTATAGTTTTTAGGGTTTCGGGTTAGGTTTAGTGATAGATTTAAGAGATTGTTTGAATGCACATATAGAATCGGGGGTTCAATGAAAGGCGCAGTGAATACTTGTAACTCTTCAATTTTTTAAACATCATTTTATAAACAATGAACGTGGAAAGGAAAGACAACCTCAATTCCGCGAGATTCTCGATTGCCTAGGCTATTTATAGCACGCGCCGATTGCGCACGCGCCGATTGCGAATAGGGTTTGAAATCTATTCGCAATCGATTGCGAATAGACGCTCCCTTTTTTTTTACTTTTAACATTAAAATATTTGATAATTGAACTTTAAAGATGATCTAATATGGAATTAGTTCAATAATTTACTAAATTTAGACAGCTTAACCCTGCAGAGTTGGTATTATGAAATTTCATAATAATGTAACGTGTGCAGACCAGTCCATGGCAACCATTACTCATTACTTTTCCCTGAGCCTCATTTTGACTCCTACTACTACAATGTCTTTATTAGTTTCATTCCTAAGTTGTGTCTGTGTGCAAAAATCTTTAAACCATTGGTCAGGGTTAAATTAATTATTCATGAGCCAAAGTTGAAGGTTCAAAAGGAGACTGATATTATATGTAGGTCATGATGATAGTGGGTGAAACTTCTTTTAAAGATAAATTTCACTGTTATACAAAGTAAAATGATTTATTATTATATAATATTTTAAAAACAAAAATAAAGAACTAATTATTTTATTTCTAGCATTGATCCTGAAAATAAAATCATTATTAAAACAAAGACTAAATTGCGTGATGCGATCAGCGGAATTTGAGGTCACAAAATGTGTGGGAAAAATGCATTGGGGACTGGGACAAATGGAACCACACTTTAAAAATTCATAACTTTAAAACTACTAATCCTAAAATTATAATTTTGGTGTTAAAATTCACTTAAAAATCGGTAAATTATCGTTGTACGGATCAGGGTGAAATAAGGTCTTTTCCGGCCGCCATCTTTGGTTGCTATGCAAGTCACAAAGATGGCGGGCGGATCCTAAATGAGGGGAAAATGCTGAAAATGAAATGGGCCGGGCAATGGAAGAAAATCACGAAAAATACACCTTATAAATAATTCTCGAGTTATATCCTTCCGAAATATCACTAGAAAAACACTTAAATCAGCTTCTTCCATTTAGAAAATCACAAATAAATTTCCAATGCGATGTTTGCGCTGCGGTGGCAAATCAGAAAAAGAGCGAGCCTTTAAATTCGCGCGCTTATTGATTATTCCATCACTCGCTATGTCCGCAGTTTCGTATTCGATGATTTGTATCTAATAATTATAAGGGGAGGCGTTCCCCCTCCCCTTAGACCCCACCCCCGGTGAGGGAGACAACCGAGGAAATAGAACAACAAAGGGAGGTAACTACAACATAGCAACCGTACAGTCCTGGACGCGACGAACTTTCCNGCCGCCATCTTGGATCCGTACAACGATAATTAGCCTAAAAATCAGCTCTATTTAACTACGCTATTTATAATTTATTGGTTTTTTTATTATTTTAATTTAATTTTTTTTTACTAAAGTGCCTACTGCCAGTAGCATCGTGATGTCACGGTCAGAGTACTACACTCTACACTTTAGCCAAATGCAGGATTACCAGAATGATCATGTTATATTAATCATTGTAAAGTATAGTTTGTATAAAGTATAAATTTACTTTTTCAGGATCCGAGACCATCATGTGCATTTCGAAAAATACACCTGGTAACTTCGGGCGTAAACATTTTACGACGGGATGGCCAAAAGTCAAATTCGGTACAAAATGTCCATCCATTACGTCGAGATGGAGATAATCTGATCCAGCCTCTACCAAACTCTGACATTCTGCAGCTAAATTTGATAAGTCGGCATTTAAAATCGAAGGAGCGAGCCTACATGAACAACCACTGGACAGCGCCATTGTTATGGATGTACAAGCTAAATAACGCCAGGCTAATGTACATCACCAATATTTGGAAACGGAAAAAAACGGCCGTAAAGAACAAAATGTTTCCTTTATGAGAGTACAGATAAATAACAAATAAACCAAGCTAACATAATAATAACTTAAAAGTGTCAATAGATAAAACGCTCACAAATTTCAAAGAAATTATACTTATAAAAAACATCCTAATGTGAGACATGGAGAACACGGTTAAAAAAATAAACAAAGAAGTTACAACTAATGATTTATAGTCAATACTAAATTTGTATGCATTAAAATAAAATATAATCTAAGGACGTTAAAACATTTCGTTTTATTTTTTTTTTTATTATTTTTTTTTTTTAATTTTTTGTTTTTGAAGGCCGGTTAAAAAATGTAAACGATTTGAAAAAAAACGGACCGTTTCATTAGGATACCTAAATATTAAATTTATAAATTTTTTAAACAAACTTGTGAGCTTCGGAGTTAAAAGTTATGATAATGTTGGATATTTTAATAATGGCATAATATTTCAGTCCTCTACTTGCAAGAATTACTGTATTTTGCGACGCACAAGATGACACCCTACTTTTCTGCACAAATATGGGGTTCATACAGAATGGGCCATTTTCCTATTCCAGCGCATTCCTAATAATTTTTAGAAAACATGAGATGTGATATCAATGTGATAATTTTAGATCAAATGCCTTTGATGTGCATATATTTAGCAGGGAAACTGTCATTAGAAGATCGAAATCAATTTGAGGAATTGTCTTGTATCTATATATTCTAGGTCTATAAACAAGGCAATGATCCTTGTAATATCAAAAGTCACATTCGAGAGCTTAATCGCGAAGGTTAATCACATCAATGGTTTTTGACATTACTGCTGCATTGTTCGTTAGCTGTCTTGCTATGACATGTCAACTAAACATTTTTTTTAAAATGTAATATATAAAACAAGCCGAATTCATACTTAATCTTATAGAGCTTTAAGCTGTGTAGGGGCTCATTATGCTATCAAATAAGTACAGAGAAAATCATGTCAAAACGGGAAAAGAATGCAATGGTACCTGGTGAAATGGAAAAATTCTTGCCGGTTGTCTGATACGAAAAAGTCTGAGAATCACTGGCTTACAATTTATTTAATATATTTTACATAGCTTCACTCATGTTACGATAATACAATGTAGACCTACACTAAATAAATACTTACATGACAAAAAAGTGATTAGAAACATTCTTATTTTCAAAAAGATTTTTTTTTAGTGGGGGGGTCAAAGTTTTGTGACGTACTTTTTGAGGGGGGGTCGACGATTTTGTGACGACGCGTGACGTAGGGGGGTAAAAAATCGGCCAAAATCGCGTGACGTCATTTATGGACGGCCCCTAAGAATGCAGGACTCAACACAAGACTTAGATAAGCGTGGAACAAGATGATGTAAAATAAGATAACATATTTTAACAGTCTGATAACAGAAAGAAAACTTATTGTTCTTTTAAACTAAAATGATATCAGTTGGACCTAACAGGACTGAAACTGAACGAGTTTATTTTCTAAAACAGTTTACAAGTGATTCAAAGTTATGTTTTAATTGTGGGGAATTAAGGATGTTTGTGAGAAACTTAACTGAACACTTTTCCACCACATGGCATACAACTAATACCGAATTTTATCCCAATATTCTAATATATACGATTTCAATTCAAGCTGCTTACTCTTCATTTCCCCTGATCATCTTTTTTTTTAAAAATTCATTTCAGTTAATATATAATTTCACAGCCAACATCTTTGAATAAACATTTTTTCTCTCCCGATTTCATATTTGTTTTACTTTGCGCTGTGAAAAAAAAACTTTCCTTGATGCTACTGCAACTGTGGACAATTCTGTTTCATTACATGTACTTTAAAAAATGCGCATAGCATATATAACCCTCCCTAAAACCCCAACCCTTTGTCCCCCCCCCCTCTTTTGTCTTCAGTTAGACAAGATACGCGTATAAACACAATCCCATTCTTTCCATTGTTAATTTTTTTTAGATCAAACTAGAAATACAAATTTTAATATTCTTAAAATTATAACAATTTCCAGGCATTTTGCATACATCTTCCAAAAGTCAAGTATGAACATATAATGATCATTGCTTTATTTGCACAACCCATTCCCCCTTGGAGTCGCCGTTATCGTTAGACCCTAACAGTTAACCGTAGCTATTTGGAAACGAAAACTGTCGATGCTGTATTGGAGATCGTTAACAACATTAGATCACGCGGGGGCATGGTCGCCCCCTCAGTACATTACAGGGCACCCAAAGATACCACAGCAGGAAAGGACAAACCTGCTTGCGCAGCAGGGCGCTGCGCAGCCCCAAATCAATCGCCCAATGACCCAACTTGGGGTAAAATTGTGGCTAAAAGACCATTTTACGGGAAAATGGCTAGCTGGCTGGGAGAATGGTGACACGGCAAGGTTGCTTTACGATAAAATGCCGCGAGATCCTAGGTGGAAACTGCCTCGTAACTGCCAATCTCTCATCACGCAGATGCGGACAGGATTCTGTCCAACAAACATCTACTTTCACAGGCTATATAAAAACAGGGAGTCCGGCTGCCGTTTATGTGGTATGGCCGAGGAGACAGTGGCATATCTGCTGACCAAATGACGAATGCTCTGCGGCAATCGGGGACGTGGACTGGTCTGTGGGTCAGGCAGCACACGCACTGCGGATGAATATCTCCATGGCGATCCCCTTATCTTGAGGCTCGCTGTTGGTATTGTTGGCCGGTGTAACAGGTCAGATTAAACCCCTGACCAGAATATACCCGGGTATAATCTGGCCTAGGCTAGAATATACCACCCCGGGCCAGAATATACCCCTTTGACAACACGAGGATATATAGTAAAAGATCATGTTAAGCCTGGTCCCTTTTTGGACTCAGGACGTGTTAGCGCATTTTCGTATTATGTGTCAGTACTTATGTTAGATATCAGCATTATGTAGTTATCAGTAATTGTGTTTAGATTTTAGTTTTAGACATATTTTTATGAATTTTTAGGAACTCTTGTGTGTTGGTGGTGGTAGGAACTCTTGTGTGTTGGCGGTGGTAGGAACTCTTGTGATATACATCATGGGTCTAGGACTTTCATACTCCCAGGAGCGTTACTGCCACTACAAGAGGTCGGATCGAGTAACTGAGTGTTGATGCACACATGGCAGGTCAGGACATACAAAAAACATATATACATCATGGGTCTAGGACTTATGGATGCTGAGATCTAGGGTGATGACAGACGGACAAAACGGATACAATAGTTTACAATAGTAACTTAGTAACAATAGCGCATTTCGACTTCTCGAAAATGCGCTAAAAATGGATGAATGTGTATTTAGACATTGTACTGGAGTTTTAGCTTTATGAGAGAAGTTTAACTCCTTTTTTTAAGTAGGAAAGATGTTTAATTTACAATAAAATAATATTAAAATAATTTCTTTTATTACTATGTCTAATAAAATAGTCGTGTTTAGGATGGAATCAGCTTTTTTTTTAAATAATTTTTTTAGTTTTATTTTTTTCTTAAACTTGACTAATTCAAGCAATACAAGTACAAGAATTGATTGTTAAAATATTAATAATTTAATTGAGACATGGACTAAAGTTGTAGCTTTTCTAACGCTTGAAAAAATTTATTTCGTAGACCTCGCTTATTAATCAAATCATTATGTTTACTTATTTTGAGTATGGCAAGAAATATATTTTTTACTGGCAACAATGGTTTAGGCCTATTTTCATTTTTTGTTTGAAATAATAATAATAGCATGGCGCCCCCCTCCTCTTTAAAAAAAAATTATATCTAAATATACGCAGATCTGCACAATAAAAGAACCGGACAAGACTAAAAGTGTGGCATACATTGATTGATTTCCCCAATGTTGCTTGTCGTATTACCGAACCTTTATCTGAAGCTCGGTTTGCCTTTGCGGCGTCTTAAGTAAGAAATTCAAAAGAAATCTTTATTACAGTAAAACAAATTTATTTTATTCTATTAATCTTTGCTATTCATTTTTACCTGTGTTACTCTTATAATAGTACGGTAATCCTTATTGGATTTTGCCGATGTTGGATTGTCCACTTTCCATGCTTTCATCTATTGTTATGAAGCACGGATTGTGCTTTGTTTTATCTGCATTCAAGAGAACCTCTGACTTCGCCACGCCCAATTATTTTATTTTAAACCAACTGTATTTCTTTTGAAATGTGTAAATATAAATGTGTAGCATAAAGTTGGGAATGTTGGCAACCTTGTTGGATTATGATTAGGCAAGTCTTTACAGAGTCGACGAATCGAATTTCGCGACTTAAACTTAAATAGAGAAAGTCTACAAATTTGATTCATCAATTTTTTTTACTATATATCCTCATGTTGTCAAAGGGGTATATTCTGGCCTAAGGGGTATATTCTGGTATTTAGTTAGTCTCTGAGCGTCGTTTAGTTTTTGGCTGTTTCGTTGCAGAGACGATCCAAATTTTTAGGTAGTTCATTTAAACTATCACTATCTCTCACATAGAAGAGCTATGAATTCACTTCCTTTTGTGTTTTTATTTGGACGAATCTTAGGATTTTGGTAAAATTTTAAAATTAGTGGATTTTGTGCTATTTTTTCCCAAATAAATGTT